>BQNB010127918.1:0-19363 GCA_026074375.1 Tanacetum coccineum | reverse complement strand
GTGTACAAGAAAAGCCCCTCCACATCTTTCTTCTTTTCATTCTCTTTTTCCCCTTTCTTTCTTTTATAAATGAAATTTCCCAAATTGGCATAATCAGCCCCTGTCTTTGTTTCCTTACTAATATAACTTAGGGGTTTGGCATTTTTGAACCCTCAAGTTATATTTTTCTTTGCTTTTTCTTCTCGGAGTTGACTTGACTTTGATTGGGCTTCGACTTCACACACTTTTCCATCTTGTGTCCGGTTTTGTCGCTTTTTGCTTGGTTTTTCGTCTTTTTGTGAGATATCCGTTCCTGCACAACACAATTAGCAAAACAAGCATATATTTGGCATTTTGAGTCCGTTTTTGGATATTTTAGCTCGTTTTTTAAAGGTAAAAGGTATGTGTAATTAAGCACATACCAGAGACCAACAACTCTGTCCGTACCATTGAAGTAGAAAAGTTGGTAACTTGTAAACTTCTCGTAAGCGCATTTCCTTGCTACAGAAGTTTTTCTTGGTTTAGAGTTAGGATTGTTTGTACTTGCCATTATTGCAGCTTGTGCTTCCAGAACTGTGGCAACGCTACCCGGTTCTCCTCTCATTCTCACCAATTTTATATTTACACAACTACTCTAAATTTTTTTTTTTTTAGATTTTTCATTCATACATGTTTTGACTTCCTTTAATTTATCAACAATGGGATCTATAGTATGAGAAACGTTCGTTAGAATAATCCGCGGGACACGTCCCTGACGTGATAATTTTCCTCTCCTCCCCTTTTTCCCTCCTCGACCCCGATATTTTTTTCACAAGTCCTAAGCTAAGCCAATTAAACAAGATCATTGTCGATATAAGTTGAGATTGTTAAAGGGCCCTCATACTTATGAACTGTAACTTTTTAACTCCCAACATGAGATATAAATGATTTGAATTGGGTGCCTCGTTTTTAAAACTTCAATCCATAAGATCCCAACTTACTTTTTCATAGTCATACATTTCAAGATGAATCACGACTCAAGCAACAAGCTTAATATAACTTGTAGACTTGATTTTAAACCATCAGAACTTTTTGCAACATATTTATCATTTTCATAAGTGCTTAAAGCTAGGAAAGTGTGTTGCTTAGTTTGAACACCTACCTAGAGCCTCAGCTCCCTAGAAGGATTATCACAACCAATGACCGGTGTTTCTTATTTGAAAACCCCCCGTTGCAAGCGTAGTGGTGAAATCACCATCCACAACCTACTTCTAATATGGCTAAGAATCTGTGTCTTAGTTTGAACTCTCACCTAGACCTTTCTTCCAAGTGAGAATAATAACTCAACAACCAAAATCCCAAGAAATAAAGAACGTCTTTTGTTTGAACCTTTGAACCCCCACCTCGTGGTTAGCGGAGTGGGATTATCACGAACACAATCTTTTTACTAGCTCCATAATGATCAAATGTTATGCTTCATTGGCATAATTACAATAATCCAATGCATATTTTGTGCATTCATACTTCATATTCATGCTTCCTTTGGCATTTTATCTTTCTAAAACCTTGCTTTTTAAAGAATCAAGTTACAAATTTGTGAAGCTTTTTCTATTATTTGCTGAAAACATCGAGATTTTGACATTGTTTGAACAAAGCAACGTAAATGATTAGGTGGATTTAGAAGCTTATGGGAGAAAAAGAGACACTAGTATTATATAAAGTTTTTGAGACGAATCTTCTTAAAACACAAAACTTATATTTAACTCTATCATTTCTTGTTCTTTTTTCACCTTTTTATAAAATTCAAAGCAATAGAATTCGTGAAAGCTCGGCCTGAAGGAACTATCTAGGGCTCAATACGCCCCGAATCGAGTCAAAAATTATTCTCATTTCAACACAAATAAAGTCCAAAACTGAGACAAAACACTTATTTTATTTTTGAAATTATTTTAAATTTCTTTCATTTTTTTGGTATTTTAGCAAAAATTTTAGGTGAAAATCACGGATTACGTGGTAACAATGCTGCAGGCAGTAATCAAAATCAAAGATACCCCCCCAAACTATAACTAAACATCGACCTTGATGTTGTGAAGGGTACACGTTATCCAAAGGCCGTTTTAATGAAGTATGCCACAATGATAAAACGTTAGTCGATTAGATTAGGATAATCAGATTCCCCCAAAATGAAGCTGAGGAATTGAAAGCTCGAGTGGAACGAATAGACAAAACCGAGAACACGAGAGCCTCACAAATCCTGGCAATCCTGGACAATAACAACAACACACTAAATCGGTGATAGAAAAGACAAGCTAACTCACACAAACAAACAACCAACTTATTCAAACAATTATAACTACGGATAGCCATGGGTTTGCCTCCCACGAAGCGCTATTGTTTAAGGTCACTTTAGCTTAGACCTAATTCCCCAATCATCTTGGTCTAATTGGGGAAGTGTTTGGAGATCCGGGACTACCAAATTGTGGTATCCCCTCCAAAGTATTCTTAACACTATGACCATGGTCACATAGAAAATCGTGGCGGGCCCGTTTGGCTTGAGAAGCTCAACAGGCGTAACTGAAAGACTTGATTGAAGGTGAAATGGTCCACTCCAACGGGATTTTAGTTTGGCCCGAGAAAATCTTCAATACTTGAATTAAAGAGGAGACTCGATCAGCGACGTTAAAAAAACGCGAATTTTGATCTTGGAGTCTTGGATTTCTCTATTGTTATTATCCTTATAGATCAATGAGTTACTCATAGGCCATGATCACGAAGTTTCGTTAAGTTCATTGAGTTGAACTTTCCGGGTGATCAACCGAGCAGAAAAAGATCAAAGTTGTGCTGTAACAAAGGCCCAATAAGGCTTAGTGCTCAAGCTCGATCGAAGATGGCAGCCTTATTCCATACACCCAAAGCTAGATAAGGTAGTACACCCGAGGGGCGTTATTGTAAGCTAGCGGAAGGCCCATAGTGCATACATCTAGTTTTCCAACGAGGAAGCACACGATTTTTCACCTATGGTCCTTTCAAGGATAACGTTTCAAACCCCATTTGACACCTCTCGACTTGCCCGACTTTTGTGGATGAACCGCGGTGGAGGACGGTGAGTGACTCCATATTCAGCATGACCTTTGCAAAATAGGTGTCTATGTGCAGAAATAAGTTTCGCGATCACCTTCATGATATCTCGAGGACACCCAAATCTGGCAAGAGAAGATTTAGGAATTTGCACACGACTCTGGCATCATTGGTGGGGAGCGCTTTCGCTTCAACCCATTTTGACAAGTAGTCAACGGCCACGAGAATATATTTGTTCCCTCGTGAAGACGGGAACGGGCCCATAAAGTCAATGCCCCAAACGTTAAAGATTTCACAAACTTGGATGGAGTTTTGAGGCATCTCATCCCGTTGCGAAGTTTTTACCTTGTCTTGGCACGAGTCAAAGTTTTTGACAAAATCGTGGGCATCCATGAAATGGTGGGCCAAAAGTAATCCGGAACATCAAAGATCTTTTTTGGCGGTTAGGTTTGCACCAAGATGTCCCCCGGTGGGTCCCATTGTGGCAAGCCTCGAGAATGTCGAGAGCTTCCCTGTGCCGTGCACAACATCGCCCACTGATCAGCGCTTATCCGCACAAATTTTAAACAAGAAGGAGGTCATCCCAAAAAATAAGATTCACGTCCTTGAAGAACTTATTTTTTCAGATTTGGGTTACATGCCCTTCCCAACGAAGTTACCCGCGTGGTAAATATGCACAGTTCGGCAAACCACGGTACTATAATCACCACGAAAAGTCACCATACTAACCGTGCTCGAGAGAAATGTTTTTTATTAATCCTTTAGGGTCGAGAACGTGTTTATCAAACGGGTTTTCTAATCGGACAGATGATCAGGCTGCGAGGTTCACCGGCTCTTTTGTATGTCAAGAACTTAAAGTCAAATTCTTGGAGGGAGGAGAACCCATCGACAATCTCGCTTTAGCATCTTTTTGGCATAGAGATACTGATAGCGGAATGGTCCGTATGCACTATGCTGTTTGTTTCATGATAAGATAAGACCAGGAATTTTTCGAATGATACACCACGGCTTACAACATTCACCTTTTCTCCGTTCGTGGTGTAAATTAATTTCAGCCTCGTATCATCTCTTGACAGCATAATGATAGGCCGAAAGTGTTTTTTTTCATGACGTTGCCGCCCAAAACACTCTGCCCCTATGGCGTAATCACTTGCATCGCACCATAAGTTCGAAATGTTAGATCCCATTTGGGCCATCCAAGATCAGTTTCTCTAAAGTTTATTTCTTTAACGTGTGGAAAGCTTGGATTGGCATTCATTAGAGAATATGAATGGAGTATTCATCTCGAGAAGATGAGTCTTTGGTCGGGATAATTTGTGGAAAAATCCTTTATGAATACTCCGGTAAAAACCGGCATGACAAAAAAACTCCTAACTCCTTTGATAGTGGTGGATGAGTAATTTGGCGAAATAGAACATCTATTTTGGCTTTGTCAACCTCAAATCCCATTATTTAGAAATATTAAAAGGAGCCGAGTGACAGATAGCCCTCCCTTTGACCATAAAATGGCTCTTCCTCTTCTCGCCCCGTTACACAACAAAATTGGTGTCTTCAACATCTTTGCCAACATTTCTCAAGACGTGAAAAAGGGCTATTTTTCAAAGGAACCCAAAGAACCCGATAAGTCATTCCATGAAGACTTCCATTTTTTTATGTCTTTTTCAACCATGTCATGAAAGATGGCCAACCATACACCTTGGAACGTGCCCGGTGCATTGCATAAGCCAAAAGGCAAATGCTACGGTAGGAAAAACGTCCGTAGGGACAAGTACATGTGGTCTTTATATATTTCTTGATCACAGAGGTTCAATGGGAATTTGAAATACCGCCGGATAAAATCCATCAAGGAAACATAGTACCGATTCCTGCTAATCTCGTCGAGCATTTTGATCCATAAACGGGAGTTGAAAGTGGTCTATTAACACTTACACGGGTGGGCTTCATTTAACTTGCGGTAGTCCCCAAATGGCAATACCCGCCACCACGGAAACCAATCGAGTTGGGAATCAACTCATTTTACTTCATTTGAACAACGTATATACCACCACTTTTTGGGCACACAATGTATCGGCTGACCCATGGACTATCGGAGATTGGTTAAATCAATTCCTGCGTCCAAGATGTTTTTCACTTCATTCTTGATGACATAATCGTGATTTATTGATTACCCCTTCTCTGATGCTGACACTCTGCAGGTTTTATATGTCCTCATTTCCATTTAGAATTTTGTTGGGTACACAATTCCGAGTTAAATACCCCTGAATGACGATAATTTCCAAGCGAATTGGCTCGCTTGTGGGACATTAAGAACCTTGACAATCCGGCTTTCCCTCCCCCCAAACTTAATTCGTAGCAATGAAACTGTAAATTGTTGCATCATCCCAATAATGCGTAAATCAAGATGGAGTAAGTCTTTTTGAGTTCAACCTCTCTCTGGCGGTTCATCAATCGAGATTTAAACAGTTTGCTATCACATATTTGAAATTTCTACTTGGGGTTACTGGTGAACAAATCTCCTTGATTTGAGGATAGTGAGCCGGTGGTTTCATTGTTCAAGAAATGCTTTTCTCTAGGATAGAATGTCCCCGTCGGGATCATAATAAGTCGGATCAACTTTCGGAGAAGTTTGTATCATCAACTAGAGCAAGAAAAGCATTTGCTTCCCGACATAGTAGAAAGTCACTTTCTCTCAAATGGAGTTAAAAGGTCTGAGATGAATTAGCAACAAATAGGATCAAAGCAAAGCACGGAGAAGGATATCCGTAAGCTAAAACCTGAATCAGAAAAACCTAAGACTCTTGCGAGTATTCTTTCACTAGGCATATAAATGACGTCAATCCGTGTTTGCCTTTATAACTGATTGAAATTTTCCGTGTACCTCAAGTTGATCAGTTGAAAGTTAATGGCCTCTTTGCCAACACAAAGGGTAATTTTCACCCTCATACACATCGATTAATGCTCGACTAGTTTTGCAGGAAAACACCTCCCGAGAATTAGGAGGTAAACGGGGGTCTTGGCTCAAAATTCAACAACCACAAAATCGCTAAATAGGAACTTTCCCACCACACAAAAAGAAACGGACTTCATTGGCGATACCGATTGGTGTAGTGATTGAACGGTCCCCTAGCTCTCGCGTCAATGCAAGTTGGGGTAAGCTCGAGAAGATATGATCATGTTCACAACGGAATACGGCATAAGATTGATGCTTGCACCTGAGTACGCCAAGGCTTGCATGTGTTAATGCCAGATAAAATTCACATGGTATAAGGAAACTTGCCGGGTCCTCCAATTTTCTAGCAACCTTGTTAAGGATGACCCGACCGCACGATCAAGTTTCGTTCAAATTTTGCCATTTCACTCGAAGTTTTCTCTTTGTTTCCGAGTAAGGCTTTTAAAGTTTGAGGCAAGATGAAGTTATGGCATAAGAGTCAAAGCATCCAAAAAGCTAATTTTCGAAATTCAGAATCTTTAAGATTTCATAGAATTTCTCAGTTTGTTTTCGTTAGCTTTTCCTTTTCACGGCGGTTTTCATCGTTTCTTCTCGAAGGAAATGGGATTGACACCTTTGGAGCACTAACGGATTCAACATCGGGCCTTAGTGAGAATTGGATTACGAGATTGGACTTGCACACAAACCGGAGGTTGGAGACTTGGGGCTTCCGTTGTTAGTCCGGAGGCATCGTAACCTTTATGTGACCTCAGGTATCACGATTCATTGAAGTAGAAGTGGTAGGAGGATCGTGGTCCTTGAGTAGTAAACACCGTCTTCGGGTGGAGATATCCTTTCAAATCTTACTTTAGGGTTGGTAACTGAGTTACCCAGGAAGAGATTCCCACCGACCCTATAAGTGGAAGGCGGGTATGAAACTAACCATCTTGGAAAGCAATTGGCTATATTGGTCCAATGATATTTTGCATTCCCATCATATGATTTGTGGTTATGCCCTGACGAAGCCAAGTTGGTTAATTGATTTTGAGTATTATTCAATGATTGCATCGTTGGCCTTGACGTATCAAATCGAAATCGAGCTAGATACACCTGGAGCTTGTGACCCAAAGCTCTTGATGAGTGGTTGCTTGATAAACCGGGGTTTGATTACTTGTGGGTGTGATAAATATGGTCCTTGATTAAAAATTATTACCCCTGTTTTGGTTGTTAATATCCCCCTCGGTTTTGGATTGAGGTTATTTCCTGATTGAAACGGTTATGATTGTTTTGATGATTTTGCACGGGAGAAAAACCGGGAGGTCGAATTTGATTAGACAACATCGGAGGTCGGATACCGGTATTTCCTTGATTAAAATTAGCCGCGACGGCTTGTGACACATATGCTTGGATATTATCGTGGAACATGTTGCCACCGGTGGCGGGACATTGTTGATAAGAATGAGCACCTCCGCAAGTTACACAACTTGGCTCGATTGCTTTAACGGGAGCGGTGAGGCTGATTTGTTTCAATGTCTATGATCAATGCCCTAACCAATCTTTTCATTCGGAACACCATCGGATGAAACTACTGCTGGGGTGGAAGAGCCGTTACCTACTTTTGGCAATGACTGCCTTGCTTCGTGATTGCGAACTTGGATTTGCTTTTCAAATTTTAAAAGGCATTCTCTACGCATCTTATCCAAAAATTACCACCCGCAGCGGAGTTCCATGAGTCTTGATCATTAAGTAGTTTAAGGCATAGTAAAGAATGTATCGAGTTGATGAAATTCTGAAAACCCGTGATGTGTCCATGCCAGAGAAATCATTGGAACCGATCCCAAGCATCATAAAACGTTTTCGTCGAATTTTTGTTGAAATCTCGTGATTTCAATTCGATATATGGTTGTTTTTTAGAAGGAGAAAAAAATTTGTTTGATGAATTTTGAAAACAGAGATCGACCCATGTAACAATTCGATCGAGGGGGTTTCTTTTTTCGGAGCCAAATCCCGGGCGCTCCCTCGAGGGAAAATGGAAAAGCAATAGCTTTAACCGACCGTACTTGGGACGTTGGGAAACTTCATCGTATAAGTGATCTTGTTTGAAATAACGGATATGAGCATGGGGTCCCTTCCTTAACGTGTCCCAAAGAATTGTTTGATTTGAACAAGATTTTAGTAGACCATGCTATGAACTCGAAGATATACGCGAGTAATATCCGTGAACAACGATTGCATCCACGTAACCCACGGTGGGTGGCCACGAGCACATAAGCCCTAGTACATTATCATCCATTTGAATATCATGTGCTGAACATGAACTGGGTATCCGTACGAAGAGGTTCAACAAACTGGTGAAGCTTCTTGTTTTGACGAGCAAAATACGATACGAGACTGAGAAGAACGAGAGCGCATGCACAAAAAAGAAATTACAAAAAGAAAATAACAACAATATTTATTTTTTTTTTTTTTTTGGTCTTCTCAAAACTTTATTCCACAATTTATTTTAACGGACAATTGAGAGAGACGACTTAAACCAAATAATCGAATCCTTACTTCACGTAGCTCTCCTCATACGAAAAAAACGCACAATCGACGGAGGAGATGGATAGCGCGAAGCTTAATATATAATCTCCTTTCACTTCGGGTCGTAGTTCCTTGGAACAACCCACCTTAATAACCCACCGTCTAGTTTTTAATCGAACGAGGTGAGCCCGTACCTCGCAAGTGATAAAATGGCAAGTCTTTAAATCTTTGTTCGAGTGGAACTCACTATTTCACAACGGAAATTAATGATAATACCTCAATTGAGAATATTATATTTTGGTAATTTTATAACCAATTATTGTATTTTATTTCTTGTTTAAGGAAATTTTTTTTTATATTTTTGATTTTTTTTAATTAGAAATTTAATATGATAAATGAGTACTAGTTAAAAAAAAAGAAAAGAAAAAATATTGTTTTGTGATGTTTTAAGATGAAAATATTTCACAATAAGACAAACTTAAATCAAACGTAGGATAACAATCGTAGCACTAGCCTCCCCGGCAACGGCGCCAAAAATTGGTTCTCGCAATATAGTATATATAAAATACTAGGCAAATCCAAACTCTTCACCCTTGACCAAGGTAAAAAAGTTTAAGACCTACGCTAAAATAAAAAATATAAGAGAATCAATGATAAAAAGATATCCGGAAGTAATGATTCCCCTCCCGGGTCGTATGTCCCAACGAGGCTGCAATTGAAAGTTGATCTTGGTTTGATTGAGTTTGAGTGAGAATGATTTTGATTGATTATAAGTCCTAACAACTACGGGAAGCAAAATTAGGTATAAGGAAACCCTAAATTACAATCTAATAGAACAAAACCTAAAACGGGCATGCAAAATGAGGGGAAAAACCTAAATTATGCAAAATTTTAACCCTATCAGCAGAAACGATGCACTATCAGCAGGAAACGATGCAACTATCAGCAGAAACAACCAATACTACCAGCAGAAACGAGCTCAACCCTCCAGCAGAAACTAGCTCTAAACGTAGATTTTAAAAATCGTTTTTTTAGTCAAAACTCAAAACACGAACGTTGTCCGGGACATGTTTTTAAGCAACTTTAATAAAGGCACCTTATAAAAATAAGCACTCAATAAGCCCCAAAAAGCCGAAATAAGCTGCTGATTGCAGAAAGTTAAGGTTTTGACTTACTTTTAGTAAATAAGCTGTAAAAGCTCAAATTAAACCAAAAATTAAAAAGGAACGATGTTTTGGTAAGCTTATAAGTGCTTTAAATCAATCCAAAAGTCTTTTCAAAACCAACACAACTTATCTCAACTCAATTTGCATCAACATTATAGTAAACTCTAAACTTTTTTCTAAAATAAGCCAAAATGAAAATAAAGCCAAAATCCTAAAATAATCCAAACTGAAAAGTGTGCTTTAATTGGAAATAAGCTCACTAATGAGTCCTTATTAAGCCCCACCTAGTTCCTTTTTAAAGTAATCCATTGAATAAGCACAATAAGCAACAAATGAACTAACTACTATGTTTTTTGATTTACTTGAAAATAAGCACTTTTGAGCGTTAAAAATGAGCAAGCAATGTGGATAATTATGATGATATGAATACTAAAAAACAGATTGAAGATTATAAGCTCAATGAACAATAATTAAGACTCAAAAGATATTTATGAAACACTAATAAGCCAGAATTGAGCTTAAGAAAAAGCTATTATCCCTTTTTTTACTCTCAAGCAGATTACCTAACTTAAAACTTTAAAACACATTTGCACATTACAACAACAATACTCCAAATGCAATAAACACTTAAAATTAATAAGCGAAACAAAGCTTAATACAACTTATACGCTAAAAAAACTCAAAAATACACTACTACTTAACAAAATTCCACGTTTCACAAATAAGCTATATAAACTTGAAATTGAAATTCAAAATTCAACAAATAAAAAAACTTGATTAAACATCTTATAAGACCTAAATATAGCTAAATGAAATTTTATCAAATGACCACAACCCCATTCAAGAGCAAAATGAACCCAGTTTATCCAGCCTTTGACCCCAACACCTCTTTAAGATTATGAAATCCCATTTTTTAAAACTAATTTTTAAGAGGATTTAGGCCAAAGCATTTAAAGACAAAAGATTAATGAACATATAAAGCACAAATGAACCATTTTTCAATACAGAAATTTAGCACTAGATAAGCTGAATAAGCAAAAGGCAATTTTTTATCTGAAAAAATGACAGTATTAAAAGAACAAGTATACATAAATGAACAAAAGTCTTAAACCAATGAAAATTAAGCAAATATTAACACTATTAAGCCCAGATAAACAGAAATAAACACTAATAAGCAATGCTCAGTAACCCTTAAAAGAAAAGTGCAAGAATTAAAATAAGAGACTTACAATGTAACCTCTAGCTAAACAAGAGGAAACCCAAAAGGGGCAGCTATTAAGCTCCCTAGCTTATTAATAAGCTAGGTATGAGTCCATGTTTGTTTTTCCCATTACAAACAAACCAACTTCCAAAATTTCTTTCCACAATTCACAAGCAAAGGTAATTCAGGTTATATAAACTGGTTTGCAATAATTTAAACATTAGATTAGACACTTATTTACTCAATAAAGAATCTTAGAGACTCTTCAGAAGCTTATGATTAGCTTTAAAACAAACTTAAGGTAAATGTAAACTTGGAACAGAATGCAAAACACAACAAAAATTCATTAAACCTTGGGAACTTTTAACAAAATTGACAGAAAGGAAAAGTTTTTTTTTTATTAAAACAAAAAAAAACAACTCTCTGCCAATACATGGCTCACTAAGCCCTATTTATACAAAGAAAAAGGTAAAAACAAGCGAAGTATCTTCTGTTTGACTTTCATTGACTTTTCATTGTTGAGCTTGCCGTGTTTGTTTGCTGAGATATAAAGCTTCCTTGTGCTATTTTTGTGAGTATAAACTCACAAATATATCCTGGCCCTTAATTTCCTTGTAATCTCATTCTCTCTCACCCTTGATTCGAAAATGCCCTGGATTGGCCAACCGTTGGCATTGGCCAGTGGTGGTGAGTGGGAAGGTTTTTTCAAGTGGTTGGATGGATGTTGTAGGAGTAGAAGTTATGGGACAAAACATCGGTGCTTTAGCTGGATGGATTTGGTAATGGCGGGAAGATTTGGGAAAAGGTTTTAATTACAAGTTGGGTTGGACCAGAGTGAGGTTTGAGAGATTGATTAAGGGTATGTTTTGTTTGTGTACAAGAAAAGCCCCCCACATCTTTTTCTTCTTTCATCTCTTTTTCCCCTTTCTATCTTTTATATATGAAATTTCCCCCAAATTGGCATAATTCAGCCAATGTCTTTGTTTCCTTATATATATAACTTAGGGGGTTTTGTCATTTTGACTCACCTCAAGTATATTTTTCTTTGCTTTTTCTTCTCGAAGTTGACATTGACTTTGATTGGGCTTTCGTTTTTCACACACATTTCCATCCCCGTGTCCGGTTTTTGTCGCTTTTTTTTTTTAACTTGGTATTTTTTTCGTCTTTTAGTGTTGAGATATCGTTCCTGCACAACACAATAAGCAAAACAACATATATTTGGCAATTTTGAGTCCGTTTTTTTGGTTAATTTTAGCTTGTTTTTAATGGTAAAAGGTATTTAATATTTTTTTGTAAAAAAAAAAATTAATTTTTAAAAAAAAAAAAAAAAAAAAGATATTTTTAAAAAAAAAAAAAAAAAAATTTATATAAAAAAAAAAAAATAAAAAATTTTATTTGTTTAAAGTAATTTATATGGGTAAGATGTGATACACTGTTAAATAACTGTCTCTGGATTTTATGACAACCATGATTAAAAATGAATTTTATAAAGAGTATATTTAAGACGATTTTTTTATTTAAAATGACTTTCTTTATTATTATAAAAACATTATTAGTTGGTTCTTTCGAGTAAAGTCGGTTATTGGTATAAGAATCCTATCTTTTCATTTATCAATCTTGATACGTATTGTTATTCGTTATGCGTTTATTTTGTCGTGGTACGCTTGTTGATTCTTTCGTTTGTGTTTTCTATCGGTACATATATTCTATCCCTTCTTTTGAGGATTCTTATGACATTTGATCCGCATCTATTTCCATATGTGAAATCCTTTAGATGTTTCCTAGCCTTTGATTCGATATTCGTTTGCTACCCTATTCGATAGTTCGTAACCCTTAGGATTCGTTTGATATACGTTTTATTCGATCAAGTCACTCTCTGTGGGGAGCACCTGTGTTGTCAAGAAGAAGGACGGTTCATTTCAAATGTGCCTAGACTATCGAGAGTTGGACTAGCTGACCACCAAGAATCTCCTCAGGATCGACGACTTGTTCGACCAGTTACAAGGTTCGCGTTAATTTCTCTAGGATAGATCTTCGAATCTGGTTATCATCAATTAAGAGAGTGCATGAAGAAGATATTCCAAAGACTGTCTTTAGGACGTGGTTAACAGCAATGATATTCACATCGAATCTAGTAAGATAGAAGCAATGAAGAATTAAAAAAGTACCTAAGACGCCATCCGAGATATGATTATTCTTAGGATTGGCAGGTTACTATCGACGTTTCATCGCGAATTCTTCTAAGGTTGCTAAACCCCTTGCTTCACTGACGCAGAAGATTCAGAAGTATGAGTGGGTCAAGGAACAAGAGGAGGCTTTTCAGACGTTGATGGACAATTTATGTGATACACCAATATTGTCATTGCCTGATGGATCCAAAGAGTTTGTAGTTTACTACGACGCGTCGAATAAAGGATTAGGTTGTGTACTCATGCAAAGAGGTAAGGTAGAGAACACGACAGCAGAAATGTTGCGTGGCCTGAACCAACTAATGGAAAGGAAGGAAGGTGGAGGTATGTATTTATTATGGGTTTCATTAATAGGTAATGTAAGGACATTAATGATAGACGAGGCTCATGCATCAAGGTACTTGGTACATTCTGGAGCGGATAAGACGTACTATGACCTTAGAGATATGTATGGTGGCCATGTATGGAGAAGGATATTGCTACCTATGTTAGCAATTGTTTGACTCGTTTAAAGGTGAATGTTGGAACATAAAATACCTTCGGGTTTTTTGTAACAACTAGAGATACCCAAGTAGAAGTAGGATATAATAACTATGGACTTTATTACAAGGTTGCCAAGATCAAGTAGTGGGTATGATACGAATTGGCTAATAGTCGATAGACTGACTAAGGTATGCCCATTACATGGTAGTACGTGAAGATTTTAAAATTGGAAATTTGGCAAGACTTTACACTAATGAGATAGTAACAAGGCATGGAGTGCATGTGTCGATCATCTTAGATCGTGGTGGAAGATTTACTTCGCGACTTTGGTAGACATTGCAGAAGGCATTAAGAACATGGCTAAAACATGCGTACGACTTATCATCCTTAAACGGACGGACAAAGTGAGCGTACCTTTCAGACTTTGAAGGATATGCTGAGAGCGTGCGTGATTGATTTTTTTTTGTGGCAATTAGGATACTCCTCTACCCTTAACTGAGTTTTCTATAATAATAGTTATCATTCGGGTCTTTAATGTGCTTTATTTGAAGCGTTGTATGGAAGGAAGTATAGGTCACATGTTCTTTGGGCTGAAATTGGAGAAATTCGGTCGATTGGACCAGAATTGGTACAAGAGACAACAAATAAGGTAATATTGATTAAACAAAAGCTCAAAGCGGCTAGAGATTGCCAAAAGAGCTATGTTGGCAATATGCGTAAACATTTAGAGTTGAAGTTGGTGATAAAGTGATGTTGAAAGTGTCGTCTTGGAAAGAAGTAGTGCATTTTGGAAAGAAAGAAATGTTAGTACCAAGATATGTGGGACCATTTAAGATCATTAAAGGGATCGGTCCTATGGTCTATTGATTAAGATTGCCTCAATAATTTAGTAGCGTATTTGATGTGTTTCAAATTTAAAGAAGTATTTAGCGGATACAAATCTGCATGTGCATTTAGAAGAAATTAAGGTAGACAAAACTCTTCGTTTTGCTGAAGAACCTGTTGAGATTATCGATCGTGAGGTTAAAAGTTTGAAGCGTAGTAGGATTCTGATAGTTAAGTCCATTGGAACTCAAAGCGAGGTCATGAGGATTTCATAAAAACTAGGTATCCACAGGAACGTGAGGACAATATAAAAGCTAAGTTTCTCGCATGTTTGTTGACTGTGCTGTTGAACTACGAGTTAAATTTCGGAACGAAATTCCTTAAAGATGGGAGCAGACTGTAGACAACCCGTGGTCTTTGAGAGGTTAGTTCAAACCATTAGAATTGATAAAGGATTTATATAGTGTTATAATTGTGATGTTATGTGATCCGTATATGAGTCTTGATATAAATCAGTGATGAGTGTCATCTGTTAGTGATTGAGTTGTGATTTTTAGAGTAGCTATTTTATTTCGTAACGTTTTGTTGGACAATGAAAATGATAGATGATTTTATGCTTAGCGGTGTAATTTCGGTGAATAATTGATATATGAGATGCGTAAAGAGTATAAAATGTATTCCTAGCAATGATTAAGTCTAGTATTTAAGTTAAGTAAGCTTAGGTTTTTTAATTTAGGGAAAAGTAAATTTATAAAATGAAATTTATAAATAGTAAGTTTAAAACTAGTTTTTATTTAAAAGGTTTTGCAAAATTAATAAATATTTTTATAAAAATAAGAAAATAAAAGGGTAAATATGTATTTAATAATAATTAATAAAAAAATAATTTAGGGAGAAATGATAATAAGTAGTGTAAGTGTTTTATTTTAAGTTATGTATTTATTTAAGTATTTAAGGTAAATAAGTAGTAAATAGTTTTGTATTTTAAAAAATATATATTTGAAATATATATATATATATATATATGAGGGGGAGAACGAAATTTGTATAGAAATATAAATAAAAAAATTAATTAAAAAGAAAGGTGTTTGGATCGGTTATAAAGAAAGAAAAAAAGGAAACAAATCTGATTACAATTAGGATTCTAGGTAATATAAATATAAGATCAATAAATCTCTAAAACACTTTTCATTCCTCTCTTTGTTTGTTCGACCGATTCCCTTAAGGAAAAAAAATATTTTTTTTATCAAGAACCAAGGTGGTGAGTTGTAGGGTATTGTAGTTATGGGTTTGGTATGTTTTCATATTAGTTGTTGTTTATTAATTTTTAATAATTAGTTACTTTAATAGATGGTTTAATATATTCATATTAAATATAAAGTTTCTGTATTATTATGTTATAAAAACTATATGGGTCTTGTGTTAGGGTATGCGATTAGTGTGTTGTGTGGTGGTTTAGGTTGAGTTTCATAGATATATTTGTTTGAAGGTATGGCGGTGGGGGTACTTATACCGGGTTTGGATGTTTCCTGGGCCAAGTTTTAGATTTAAAGTTAGGGTTTGACTACGATTTTGGGTCGTGTTGATTAGTATAATAGATCACAATGTTAAAACGAGTTTTGGGTTGAATCTTTTGCCTAAATTGAAGTTTCAGAGAGTTTAGTTCTAAAAAAGTCAAGCCCCGAAAGGCTTTTAATCAGAATTTAGTCAAATATTTTTTGCCAAGAAATAAGTTGTCAAAACAGTAATATTCGTGGTGCTAGATTTGGGGAGAAAAACCCCTACTTTAAAAGTATGAATTGAGGTTAGTCAAAAATCAGTGGTTATCATATTTTATGTGTCTATTAACTCCAGCTCAACAGGTTAAAACATAGTATTTAATTCATTGTCTAAGTATTTTTAGAAAAATCAAACTTTTTGGTGTGCATTCAGATCCGAATTTGAGTACTTTGTGATGTTGATTTTTTATAAAATAGTTTGGCTCAATATTATTTTTTCTAAAAAATCACAGTAGTCATAACCCATTGGAAGTATGGGAATGAAAGGGGAAAAGTTAAATTTAAATGATTTTGTATTGTATTTGTTGGTCTATAAAAGTGACTACCAATAATTTTGCCGATAATCTGGAAAACAAGAGAAAATGATTAAAGGTATTTGGAGTATAAGTATTATGGGAAGTATGGTAAAGGGTTTATAATTCTAATATAAACCTAGTAGTCCATCAATTGATAGTTATATCGTCTTGGGCATTTAGCCTAATCGCGTGTAACATGGGTTTTATTTGTGTTTAGTTGATTTCAAGGATATTGTGAAGTAGCGGTGCATCAGGTGAGTTTCATAGTCTCATTTTTACTATGTTTTCTTGGGATAAAAATGATGCAAAGGTTTTTTTAATGTTTTAATAACTGTGATTATGTGGTTTAATTTACGCATAGACATTTATGTAGCTATTATATGTTATGTGCTAAATGTTATGCGTTGTTGGAGCGGGGGTAACGTTCCTACCCAATGTTATGTGCTTTGGATCGGGGGTAACGTTCCTACCCAATGTTGTGTGCTTTGGATCGAAGGGTAACATTCCTACCCATTACTGTGAGATATGCTTTATGGCTTAGATCGGGGGACACGTTCCGTCCTAGTTATGGTTGTTTTGTATGTATGCATGTTAGCCTGTATAATAGCTAGCCTAACTGTCCTACCATGTTTGGTTTTATTAATCATAGTAATTGATTGAAAGTTTGAAAAGTGTGTCGTAAACCTATGACTCTCACCAACCGTTGTGTTGACGTTTTTAAGCATCATTTTCAGGTGAGCATAGCGAAGTTAAGAATGTAAAGATTCGTGATTAGAGAGACTTTAGGAATTGCATGATGGAGTCTTCTTTTCTGGAGTCTTCATTGCATATTTTCGTACTTCGGATATTTGATTGGTTGTGATGTTTAGTTTGGATTTATTTTCTATGTCAATGTATTATGTGTGTGATTAACCTCAATACAAGACCCCTCTTGTATTTTGTATCGTCATAACACTTTATTTTCAATATAATTGCATTTTAGACATTCTATATTGTTGACATCAATGTGTTGTGATGATGCCTATCTTGTTACGCCTCGTGTTTCCGCCTTGACGGGGTGTGACATATAAAGCCCCGGGCCCTGATGGTTTCAACTTCAAATTTATTAGAAAGACGTGGGAAATTATTTAGCAGGACTTAATGTGGGCGATCACATGGGTTTTGGATGAGCTGGTAATTTCAAGAGATGTATACACCTCTTCGTCAGTAGTCATTCCAAAGGAGTGGATCCACATAAGGCTTCGGGATTACTACCGGTCATATTCAGTCTTATCGGATGATACTATAATACTTCATAGGCTAAATGTTGGCGGAAAAAGGTTAAACGAGTAAGTCAGGGACGTGGTGGGCGAGAACTAAAACTGCGTTTACTCAAGAGAGTTACATTCTTGACAGGGTCCTTATAGCAAACGAGACAATGGAGTTTTTGAAAAATAAGAAGGAAAAGGGTTTAATCTTCAAAGTTGATTTTGAAAAGGCATATGATAGTATTAATTGGAGATTTTTGTTAAATATTATGAAGAGAATGAGGTTCGGGGAAAAATGGTGTAAAAAATGGGTGGATGTTTGTCTTAGATCCTCGTCGATGTCTATACTTGTTAACAGATCACCTTCGGAGGAGTTCGTTTTAGAGGAGGGGGGTGTTAGAAGGAGATCCATAATCTCCATTTCTTGGTTAACAATTTTTTTTAGCTGGCGAAAGGGTTAATTGTGATGTTAATGACGGCCTGTGTTCAAATGATTCTTATTGTGGAGGTGAAGAGTTCTGGACAATTATATCATGGTTTCTCATCTTTAGTATGCGGATGATACCATTTTTCAGCGAATGGAATAAAGAGAATTTAGAAATCTCTTATGTGTATTCTCAAGTGTTTTGAAGAAGATTCTGGGTTACGGGTGAATTACAATAAAAGTAAGTTGTACGGTATTGGAGTTAGCAACATGGAGATGGCAGCTATGGCGAGATGGATGGGGTGTGATGTGTTATAAAAGCTTTAAATTTATAACTCTAGTTTTTTTCCAAATTCCAACTAATACAAGGGTGAAGTATAAACCTCATTTTTAGTATAGGTTTAGGGTAAGACCAGGTCGTTCCACGGGATTGGTAATTCTTAGAAAGGGTCGATTATATTACGAAAGGGTTATCTAATAGACTGTCACGATCTAAAGATAACTGATAACATAAATTCAAGTTAATAAAACAATGTTTATTTGGGAGAAAAGATTAATGGAGGATAACTCGGGATGATGATAAGTTCATGAAATTTAGAATAATCAAAAGAATGAACGGGTAGTTTAATCAAGAGATTGTCTATTTAACATAACAAGAATCCTTTCGGCCTTTAATCTTAATTATGAAAAATGCTTTAAGATTAGTTCATGTTTGGAAATAACAAATATGAACATTCTCAACCAAGTTCATTAGACATGATGTTGAACATTAAACATTCATATATTTGGGACGATAAGCATTTTATTAGCTAATCCCCACTAAGCTAATACCGAGTTGTCATAGACAAACAACTAGGAATCAAACATATAGCCAGAGTCTTTCGACCTATATCCAGACTAATATGATGATCAAATGTTGATCGATACTCTAAATATCTAAATATCAAGTTCATATTTATCACTTAACCAAATATCATTAGTCATCCCAAATTAATCCATGTTACTCCATAAATCCCAAATAAACATGAATAAACTACTTCATATTCATGGAAGTAAAACACATAATAAGCATGTTAGATTAAAAAAACATAACATTCAAGGAGAGAAACATATTTATACCGATTCCAATAGCAAATTATATTGATTCTTAAGAGTTTTCCTTCGAACAATGATTCTAACAACCCGGAAATTCAACTCTAAACTATAACAACTCCTTAGCATAACCTTCTGAGATCAAAGAGTATCCTTTTTTTATTATAACCTGGA
>BQNB010127917.1:0-17179 GCA_026074375.1 Tanacetum coccineum | reverse complement strand
CATTGGCTAGTCCAAAGCAAACGGCTATTGGTAAAGACTACTTAAATCCGTTAATGGCTTGTAGTTTGCCAAAAACTATACTTTGTGTGATTTTGTAAGCCAAAAGAATAGAGAGAATTGGTGAGCTTAAAAACAGAAAGATAGATGTGTGAAAAAACAAACAGAGTGCAAAGTGAGTTAAAAGAATTGAGAGATAAAATGTGAGCTTAAAAACAGAAAGAGAGATGAAACTACCTGAGACCATGATAAAGGCAAAGCTCTTAGAAACTTGAGATTAATATCTTCATCCTCTGGCTTGGCCTTGAGTTGGTTAAGCTGACTTAGAATCTTCTGCATCCTGTCATACCCTTTGTCCAATCCCTCTGCTTCAATAATTCTGAACTCTGAAAATTCTTGCTTCAGCATAGACTTTCTCATCTTCTTGGATTCGGCATTTCCACCAAACCTAGCTTTGACTGCATTCCATATATCCCTTGCATCATCCATATAATGGAAATCAGCCACATGATCATCAGGAATAGACTGAAGCAAGGTAGTTCTTGCCTTTGATTCCCTCTGAACAGCAATGTGTTCATCTGCAGTCGTTGGGGGAAGAATAATGACCCTTCCATCACGATCTCTTCCAGTCCTTTTCAAGCTGTTGCCATTTTGAATCACCTTCCAGATATTCATATCATTGTTTGTGATCCAGTATTCCATCTTCATAGCCCAGACCTCATACTCATCCTTCTTCAAATAAGGAAACTTTGCATTGTTGTTTGAGACAGTGGTAATGATTTGAGGTTGAATGTTTTGTTGTTGTTGAGCAATGGTGGCTTCACTATGAACACTAGCATCATCGCTTTCATTGTCAGATCCTGCCATTTTAAAGGTGTAGAGAGGTGTTTGGTTGTGAGGTTTATAAGGATCTTAGATCTAGGAATATTCTTCTTATGAGAGACTCTCAACAAGCTCTGATACCACTTGTTGGATCCCACTCTAGATAGATCTTTACTGCCTGTTAAGGATGGTGAATAGCCTATGTAATCACAAGCTAAACACAAGAGAGACTCTTGCTTAGAAAAGCTAATGTCTACGCGGAATATAGACACAACTAATAAGAAGAACAGGACTGATAAAAACTAAAAGATCCTTCTATGGATTTCTATTAACGAACAAGGAGAATTGTGTTTTCTGGATCTGTTTATTTCCCTAAGCCGTGGGTTCTTTTTGTAGTGGTGAAACCCTAATCGGCATCTACTAAAAACACGTGAGAATAATATGCATGACTCTTCCTAATTTAGCTCATGCATATCCTCATCTCTAACTAACTAAAACCTTATCCTGGAATAACTATTTGACTCTACCAGGACTAAGTACTCTACCAGTAGGAACTAGACTTAGCCTACCAGGACTAACTATGATAATAACCTTACCAGCAGGAACTACATACCTGCCAGTAGGAACTACTACTCTACCAGTAGGAACTACATACCTACTAGTAGAAACTAAGTATTACAATTATTCCTAACAATCCTCCCCTAAACTGGAATTTGACTATGTTAATTTCCAGTTTCTAGATAGATCTTCAGTCTTGAACCTTGAGGATTGAAATATGAACTTTGCAGCAACATCCAATCTGCTTGAGTCTTGACTTGAATACTTGAAAATTCTGCACATATCAGCTGAATGTCTCTAGAGGAAGCAGCATCTTTATTTTTCATAAGAACACCTTCAAGAACCATATAGTTTGCAGTCTTCGTAGCCTTGTTGAACTTGAACATCAAAAGTCAGCAACATTGAAGAACCTTCAGGAAATCTTGAACCAGCAACAGACTTTGGAACCACCGCAGCAACATGAGTAGATTTGATAAGCCTTTACCAAGTAGCTACTCACTCTTGGGCTAGCTAATCCTTTGGTGGAATCATGACATCACCCTGGTGAATTAGTAACCAGTCCAACTCTTAGAACATGAATCATTGGTGAATTGGAATACCCTAATGATTTTTGGCAAATCATCACAGCCATAAACGGATTTTATATGTCTTTACCTGTAGCCGTTTGCTCAGGACTAGCCAATCCTTTGGTTCCCAATAAGGGCATTATCCATGGTGAATTGATAACCATTTCAACTCTCAGCAAATGAAGCATGGGTGAGTTAAAGACCCTATAGTTTTGAGCAAACTATTAAAGCTATCAACGGATTTGAGAGTCACACCAGAGCCGTACCCTCATGGTGAATCAACTCTTTCTTGTCTGTGAGACATGGTGAGTTGAACACCATTTGTTGTGTGGTGGTTAACCAACACCCAAACCCTGAAAATAGTTTACTTTATGGACCATGTGTGCCTGAAACAAAAACAACTTTGCACACCAAAGACTCAAAACTTATTTGAACATATTACCAAAGCTTGTCAGTTGCCAAAATCCTTTTATCAAAACACTTGTTACTAAAACAAAAAGTGAAAACCATTTAAGACAAACTACACAAAATAGAGTTATATATCAAAATACAGTTTGGACACAGCAAAAAGTTAGAATATATACGATAGAGTTACAGAGTACCATGATCAAACAGGAGAAACTTGGGCAGCAGCAATTTGATTCTTGATGAACCGAATCAATTGCTCAGCAGTAGTCATGTCATTGCCCACAACATCCTTGTCAATCTCCAACTTGTGCTTTAGCATCCTTTCCATGAGCTTCACTGAGAGAGGATAAGATACATCTGCAAACATGTACAACACCTCTCCAGAAACAGTTTCCAAGACATGAACATTGGAAAGAGTATACAGCCTCCAACTTCTAATCTGCCAAAGAGATTGATGATTCCAAACGAAAGAACCCTTACCACCTTCTTGAGAATCCATCAACACCTGAAGATCACCCCATAACATCAATCCAGCACCAGCAACAAGATGGTTTTCATAGTATGTGACCACCATGCCATACAACTTCAATAGATCCTGTCTATCCACCATATGAAGGATCTCCCTTAGAGTGGTAAAATGTTTGGTAGACTGATCCGACCTGTAAAGAGCATTAATTTCTCCCAGAGGAGTAGAGATCACCTCCCAACCAGCAAGAGCAGACCAAAGAATAGGAGCCTCATCTGTAGAGTCCTCATCAGAAACAATATCCTAATATACTTATGGTGTTAAGTTGATGATTCTCCTCTTGATACTCTGTCTGAAGAAATGTTTCACAGAGTCTTGCAAGGCTGAAAGGTCAGGAACAAAGAGCCACCTCTAATGCTGAGAGACATGGATTGAGGTCTGCAAAAGATGCTGATTAACTTCAGCAGAGAGCAAGTGCAACACCAGTTCCTACTGGTAGCATCCCAGTTCCTTCTGGTGATACAACGATTCCTACTGGTAGCATTCCAGTTCCTACTGACAGTTCAACTGACTCATTCTTTGATGATGATCCTACAACAAGATTCCCCAGTCCATCAGACCTTGGAAATAATGAACACTCACCTGGTATTTTCTCTTCTTCATCCTATGATGATGAGTTTGGTGCTGATCTAAACAATTTAGCATCAACTGTGGAAGTCCATCTTATGGCAACTAAGCAAATCAATACAATTCATCCTCGATCTCTGATTATTGGGGATCATACTTTAGCTGTGCAAATGAGAAGTAAGGTCAATAAAACTACTACTAGTGAATCTGCTTTTATCAGTTATATTCATGACCAGCAGAGACAATCATACAAACTTTCAACATTGTCTGTTTGCTTGTTTTCTTTCTCAAGTTGAACCAAGAAGTGTAGCTCAGGCCCTTGAAGATCCAAGCTGGGTTGATGCTATGCAGGAAGAAATGCAATAGTTCAAGTTTCAAAATGTATGGGTTCTTGTTGATTTGCCTAAAAGTAAATATGCTATTGGGACTAAGTGGACACTCAAAAACAAAAGAGATGCCAGGGGGATTGTTGTCAGAAACAAGGCTAGACTTGTAGCTCAAGGACACAGATAGGAGGAGGGCATTGATTATGATGAAGTCTTTGCTCCAGTTGCAAGAATAGAGGCAATCAGATTGTTTTTAGCATTTGCCTCTTACATGGGATTTATGGTTTATCAGATGGATGTTAAGAGTGCGTTTCTTTATGGAAGAATTGATGAGGAAGTATATGTCACTCAACCTAAGGGATTTGTGGATCCTCAACATCCCAAGAAGGTCTACAAGGTAGTCAAAGCTCTATATGGACTTCATCAAGCACCAAGAGCTTGGTATGCAACCATTTCTACCTTTTTGCTGAAACATGGTTACAGAAGAGGCACCATTGACAAGACTCTTTTTCTTAAGAAGCACAAAAGAGAATTTGAGGCCTTGATGAAGGGAGAATTTGAAATGAGTGCTATGGGAGAACTTACTTTCTTCCTAGGATTACAAGTTCAGCAAAGACCCGATGGAATTTTTATCAGCCAAGATAAGTATGTGCAAGAGATCCTGAAGAAGTTTGATTTAGAGTGTGTCAGGACTGCCACTACACCCTATGAAGCTCCAATGCCTAAGTCCAAGAATGAACCTGATAGTCCTGTAAATGTACATTTTTACAGATCCATGATAGGTTCACTAATGTACTTGACAGCTTCAAGGCCTGATATAATGTTTGCAATCAGTGCTTGTTCAAGGAATCAAGTCACTCCTACTACTTCAAATTTGGAAGCAGTGAAGAAGATTTTCAAGTATCTTAAAGGCCAACCTAGGTTGGGCTTATGGTACCCTAAAGAGTCACCTTTTGTGCTTGAAGCTTATAGTAACTGGTATGTGCTTAATTACACATACCATTTTCCGCTATAAACGGACTTAAAAGACTAAAAACGTACCAAAAATACATTGTATTTGTATTCAATGCCACCATATTCAGTAAATTGACAGCTTGACTTCTTTCTGATAGTCGAAGTAATGTGTTGAGGGGTCTCATCAAATGGTAGCTTAGGATAGCGGGGGGACCTAATCAGGAGGACCTGAGTGTAGCGTAGACCAGAATTGTCTAGACTAATTGAGTAAAAGATGATTAGGCCTCATTTGTTAAGACATACCTTATGTGAGGAGCCATCAAGAAGTAAAGATCTGATGATAATCATCCACTCATGTGGGTTTTTGCAATTATCCACTTTGTTGTGTTCGCCTTGTATCTTAGTGCGGCATGCTATTTTTGGAAATAGGGTTGAGATTTTGTGCTGGGTGTAGATCACAATTGAGAGTTATACTGGTAGAGAGTGGTAATTTAATTCTTTATATTGAAAATGATCTCAATTCTATTGGACATTGGAAATTAGTGTTTTATGGAAAAAGTATCTGTTTTAAAAATGTGAGAAAACAGTAATTTCCATATATATAGGAAACCCTTAGACAAATAATGCAAAAAACTAATGGTAACTTTTAATGAAGATAAAACTCAATTTAATCTTACTTGCACGAAACGGACTTTAACAAGCACAAAGACAAGTAACCAGAAGAAAAATTACATTACAGTAGGAAGTGGGCACATAGTAGGGAAAAATGGAACTACCAGTAGGAACTCTGGTAACAACAAGATGAGAACACTTGAAATACCAATATGAACTTTTTTCATCCAAAATAAGGCACCTGGTCCATGTAGAAAACTAGAAAATCACTAATCTGGTCGCCTCTTGAACAATTAGTCTGCAAATGGTTCTGAGGCCAATACAATCAAACATATACAATAAAAGGGAAAGATATATTTACTTTTAAGAATGAACTAATTACAGACAAGCAAGAGGAACTAAAACTACCAGTAGAAAAAAGTTAATACTACAGGAGTAAATACAACTACTGAAGAAACATAGTGTAGCAAGAAAAAACTAAGTTGGTAAAAAATTTTTTTAAAAAACAACTTGTTAGAAAATTTTTACAAATCACACAGTCCTTCCCTTGGACTCAAATCCCCCCTCAATCATAGTATCTTATGGATTGAGATTCAATGTTAACCACATGATGAGTTAAACCTTGGTCCATCAAATGCCTTGGTTAACAAATCAGCCACATTATCATCTGTATTGTATTTTAGCACTTGAATAAGTTTCTTTTCATTAGGCATCTTTATGAAATGATGCTTAATTCTATGGTGCGTAGTCAGTTGGTGGAAAAAAAAGGTATTTAACTTTGCAATATGGTTCTTCGGTTATCAATAAAGATTTATGGTATTCATAAAGTTA
Source organism: Tanacetum coccineum (assembly GCA_026074375.1). NCBI lineage: Eukaryota > Viridiplantae > Streptophyta > Magnoliopsida > Asterales > Asteraceae > Tanacetum > Tanacetum coccineum. The sequence continues at coordinate 11,012 of BQNB010127917.1, read as the reverse complement.
TACCCATTATCTAAACAATAATTTGTATCCAGAGTACATGACCACAACAGTTAGCTAGCAGCAACTATACTCAGCTTCATGGAAGGGTAGCCACATTGTTTAGCTTCTTGGCATGCCATGAGATCAACCTTCTGAGCTACCCAGAAACTAACATCCACAGTTGTGTGATTTTCTTCCTTGTTTGCCCCAAAATAATCAATGTCACTATAGCTTATGCAAAAAGGTGACTCTTAGGGTACCATAAGCCCAACATAGGTTTGGCCTTTAAGATATTGAAAAATCTTCTTCATGTTCCAAGTTTGAAGTAGTAGGTGTGACTTGATTCCTGGTAATGCACTGATGCAAAATAATTAATAAGGACTTTGAAGCTGTCAAATAAAGTACATTAGTGAACCTTTCTGGATCTGTACAAAAGTACATTTACTTGGACTATCAGGTTCATCTCTTGGACTTAGGCTTTGGAGCTTCATAGGGTGTTGGCAATCGACTCACTCCAAATAAACTTCTTCAGGATCTCTTGCTATATTGGTCTTGGTCAATAATAATTAATCAGGTCTTTGCTGAACTTGTAATCATCAAGAAGAAAGTAAATTTCCCATAGCACTCATTTCCATATTCACCTTCATAAAGGCCCTCAAATTTATCAACACAGGCCTTCTTTGTAGATCAAAAATAAAAGAATTTTTTTTTGAATTTTAGGGTTTTTATTTTTTCATCCACATAAACTGTTTGTTACCAGATGATATCTCTTTTGTGCTTCTTAAGAAAGAGAGTCTTTTTAATGATGCCTTTTCTGTAACCATGTTTCAGCAAAAAGGTAGAAAGGGTTGCATACCAAGCTCTTGGTGCTTGATGAAGTCCATATAGAGCTTTGACTACCTTATAGACCTTCTTGGGATGTTGAGGATCTACAAATCCCTTAGGTTGAGTGACATATACTCCTCAGCAATTCTTCCATATGGAAACGCACTTTTAACATCCATATGATAAACCATAAATCCCATGTAAGAGGCAAATGCTAAAACATTGATTGCCTTATTTTGCAACTAGAGCAAAGACATTCATTATAATCAATGCCTCCTCATGTCTGTGTCCTTGAGCAAACAAGTCTATCCTGTTTCCTAAAAAATCAATCCCCCTCGGCTTCTCTCTGGTTTTAGCGTATCACTTAGTTCCTTATTAGCATATTTACCTTAAGGCAAATCACAAGAACCCATACATTTTGGATACTTGAACTGTTTTTGCTTTTCTCTCCTGCATATCATACAACCCAGCTTGGATCTTCAAGGGCCTGAGCTACACTTCTTGGTTCATACTAAGAAAGAAACAGCAGACAGAAATTGTTGAATTCTGTCTATGATCTGTCTCGCCTGCTGGTCTATGATATAACTGCATATAAAGCTGATTCACATTAGTTGTTTCTTTTTGGACCTTTCTTCGTGTTTGAACAAGCTGAAGTATGATCCCTATAATCAGAGATTGGGCTATGAATTTATGATTCGCTTAGTTGCCACAGGACTGAACTTCACAGTTGATGACTAAATTGTTTAGATCAGCACCAAACTATCATCATAGATAAAGAGAGAAAATTCCAGGTGGCGGGTTCATTATTTCATGGTCTGATGGACTGGAATCTTGTTGTAGGTCATCATTTTAAAGAATGTGTCAGTTGGACTACCAGTTGGTATGGAACACCACTATTAGGAATGAAACATCACTAGGAGAAATCGTTTGTATCACCAAAAGGAATGGGATGCTACCAGTAGGTACTATTTTGTACTGGTCTCTATGAATAGTTCCTTAGCTATCTTTTTGCTTCAGAGGTGCCTCTTTGTTCATGTCCTGTCAGCCTTGAATGCTATTGATGTAAATTGGCTTCAAACAGAATCAAGAGGAGAATCATACTTCATCTTCCAAGGCGTATCTTTAGGCTCAGATTCATTGTTTGCGGAGTGATGGATAAGAATAGACATTGATGACTTATTCATTCACATTCTGAGTCTGAATCAGCTATTCTGTGTACCTGAAGGGTTAGTTAAGCTTCTTGTGTTCCTGAGATTGGTTAGCTTTATCACGTTTATAGCCTAAAGTACCAGTCAACATATCAAGGTCATATTACCATTCAGACACAAGACCAGGTACATTGTTTTTCCTCAAGATACCTCAGTTTTCATAGTCTCTTTTACCACTTTTATTAGCTGAAATTGTACACCCTGTAGGCCTCTATACTTGCAGAGTTATTCAACAATTGTTAGCTTCATCAGCACTTGCCATCAACTTCCCTAATGATAACTTGTGTTTAGAATGGACACATGACACCCAAATGGTTTAAAATGTACTGATGAAGGAATGTTAAAGTCAACTAAGGCTTAGGGTTGTCTTATTTCATGTGGACTTAGTTACAAATCACTCTATCAAGACATAAACAAGCTAGTTATTACTGCTTTCAGTCCAAAAAACTTAGAAGGTAACTTAGAGTCAGCCACATATATTCTTGCTGCCTCTATGAGGGTTCTATTTTTTTATCAGCAACCCATTTTGCTGTGGGGTTATGGCTTACTTTATCCTTCATTTATCCTTTTGACACTTAGAGTTCAAATAATTTGAGCATTTTTTAACTTGTCACCATTATCACATCTTATAGTTTACCTTTTTGTTTCAACGGGTTTTCTAAAAGACTTATAAAGGTCCTTAAGGACTTGGATTGTCTCATCCTTATGTTCTAAATAGAAAACCACAATAACCCTTCTATAGTCATCAATAATCACAGGTAGTAATATTTGTTGTCATTGCTTCAAAATTGATGTAGGACAAGAGGTCCATAGAGCAATTAAAAATGGCTCCAGGGAATTGGAGCTCACACAATAATGGCCTTTAAGAGGCTTTGTTGTTTGCTTGCTTTACAACATGCAATAATGGATGGTAATTCTTGAAAGTTGTGGGTTGTCCTCTTTCAATCTAAGTTACCCTTTACTAATTTGTTCTGATTTTAATAGTTACGTAAAACCCATCCTCCTATGCCATTTCTTGATCATTCACTATGGCTTTTGCCACTAACAAGCAAAATTACCCTTTGGACTAGATTATCATGATAATGGTGTAAAGATTATTTTCCTTGGAACCTAAGTACCACCATATACTTTCATTGGAAGGCCTGAATCCTTGGATAGCACAAGACAATCAGTGTCTGTGAAGAGGACTCTTTTCTTCTTGTCACAAATTCTAAGGTATGGAGAACAAGTTATTAATTGTTGCAGTTCTTCACATAGTGACATTTTTAAAATCCAGATGTGGGAGTTATGATTGTCCTTTTCAGTAATCCTACCTTTCCCACCCCTCCAAAAGTTACTTTCTCTTTGAATTTCTTAAAAGTCATCCGAGTCCTTCCATGTTTACCTGTAATACTTTATAACACCACTATCATAGATTTCCTTCTTATTCACATTCTGAAAAAAGGGATTTTCCTTTATATTCAACTCTGGGAAAAAGATTTGTGATCTAAAGGGGGAAACCAAGGCCATTTATGACTTGGGGTCTGCCTTGTGGATTGGAAAAGGTTTTCTTTGATTGTCCATGATGATGTATGAGATCCACTTATTTTCTCTGGGTTTAAGTACCAGTATTAAACGCCTTTTCTATGTGTTTTCAAGATCAACCTATGGCGGTCTTTATAGCAGGTTGCCCATTCATGCCACCACTTATTTCATATGAATTATACTACATTTGAGGTAGATATGGGGTATAAGTCTGAATAAGAACGTGTAAGTACTATTTAAATGGGGGCATAGCGTATAGAATACTTTTCTCCACCAACCAGAAGTACTATGGAGAATAGTCCTCTTATAAGTTGGAAACTGGAAATAGGCCTATTTTGCCTACCAGTTAGGAAACTGGTTGCAGGCACCTTTAGCTTACCAGTTAGGAAACTGGTTGTGGTCTTGAGGAGGGAAAGTTATACTTTGCCAGTCTTAGAAGTACAGCTTGAGGGACAAATGTTTTGATGATTAAACATTATTCTACTATGTACTGGTCACACCCTATTTTCAACAGTCTTATTAGCCATTTGTTTCTGTTTAAAATACATCCTTAATACAGATGAGTACTACTTCCACTTACAAAAAATAACTTAGAACAGATGAGCATTTTTCCTAAACATGATGCCTTTTTATTAAAATAACATTCTTATTTACAAGAGGTTAAGAAGTGTTTTTCATTCTTTATCTGAACTAATTACAAAGAGAAACTAGGTAAATCTGAACAATATTGGGTTCTTGGATAGGTGTCCACATTGGACTACAATTAGCTTCATCTCAGATGTGGATACACTGAAGTTGATGTCAGGATGTTGGGACTCATTTGATTGGGCTATGAATATTTGACATTTTTAACCCCCCCCCCCCAAATTTTTTTTTTTATTTTTTTTTTTTTTTTTTTTTTTTTTTTTTTTTTTTTTTTTTTTTTTTTTTTTTTTTTTACCCCCCCCCCCCATTTTTTTTTTTTAGAATCACTGGCAGGCAAATTCAATTTTTTTGTGTTGACTCTGAAGAACTTGCACTATTTTATCAAAAGGTGACCAATGTCATTAGACACAGATATTAGAGTCACCAGAGGTTGATGGATTTTGTACATAAGACATTTGGATTCAGCCTAGTCAATGTGATCTGATAGAGGAGTGTTAGTCTGTAGAAAAGAGGTGAGGCTCAGTTCATTACGATCACCTTTGGGCAATAACTATGAAAAGAGGTTACCTTCCACTTCGTCAGAGTTGTAGGGTAAATACACTAAATGCGGAGAGTAATACATCATTTACATTTTCCTCTTATATAGTTATTATATCCAAACCCACTTTTGTTCTAACAGACATGGATGACTATCAATAATCTGACAAAGTTTTTGGAAGATGGTTCTCACTTTTCATTTTGTACTAAGTGATATCAAGTTTTATCTATATTTCTTCTTAGCAGTTCTCAGGCAAATAGCATTTATTCTTTCAGAATGTTTTACCAGATTAGTTGTATTTTCTAGTTCAATAGACAACACCCTAATCTTGTCTTCAAGTGTCAACTAATTTTTTTGAAGAACTCTCTTTTGTTTTTCCAAAAGTTTTAGTGAGTTCCTTATAAGCTTGAAACTTGTATAAATTATTCACTATTTGTTCATTAAGTTCATTATGCTGCTTCTTGAAAGTTATTATAAGATTTCACAACTAAAAGGCAGTTTTGTACCTCAGATGTGCACCCATGAGAGCAAATTATCACAGCGATCACCTGCAGTACTGGCTTCCTTTGTATCAGCTTCAGTGATCAAGTTGTATATCTTGGTAGCACCTTCTTCAATTGCATCCTCAGTATCACAACCAACAATCATACCAAACACTTTTAGAGCAATACACCTCCATCACTCTGACCATCATGCTATGTACATATCTACCAATTGTATCATCATGATCAAGGCTTTGGAACTTCTTCTTTTTCCATCTCTGAAAAAATATACGAATTGTGTTTTCTTTTGTGAGATTTTTACCTTATATTTCTCTTGATTGAGAAGTATTTTGGAAAGAATTCTTACGGGATTATTACTATTGGTATATAAATTTGATTACTACACACCAGTCCTCATCTTTTAAGTCTTTAGCGATTATGACGGGTAATTTATCGGTACCCTCCAAAAACGCGTACTCAAGATGAGGTGGTAAGTCTTTGAGCTCAATCTCGGGAGTTCATCACTAGAAGGTTCAACGGTCTTAAGTTCCTTAAATCTTTGTTCTTCTGGAGGGAGGGTGGAAGATGGGTCACAATTAAGCAATCTTTCAAGGGTGAGAAGGTCTTCTTTTGGATCGAAGTCGGCATCATCAATTCCTGGTGGAATTGATTCGCTAGTAAGACAAGCTTTGATTTCTTCCAAAATAAAGTCACCTCCCTCAAAAGGAGTGAGAGAGGTGGGAGAAGTAGAAAGGATTGGTTCCAAAGTTGGGGTGGGATTACCACTCTTGGAAATGTTCGAAAATCCAAGTACTTCTTGAGCAAACTCCTCACAAGCTACATCGATAACATCGACCCGGTTAACCGATTCAATAGTATTGTAGGAGAATGTCTTAGTATCACCAACTTTGAATGTTATGGATTGGTCATCATGTCGAAGGGTCATTTGTTCACCGTGAACATCAATTAAAGCTCGTGCCGTCCTCAAGAAAGGTCTCCCGAGAATCAAAGGAACCTGAGGATCAGCAATATAATCAACGACAACGAAGTCGGCCGGAAAGAGAATTGTTCCAACTTTCACGAAAACATCCTCGGCTATGCCGGTAGGAGTAGAAATCATTCGGTCGGCAAGTTCAAGTATCATTCGGGTCTTGGTCAAATCCAGGAGATTTAGCTTTTCCCATATGGAAAGAGGCATTTGGTTGATGCTTGCACCGAGATCGGCCAAGGCTAAGCATTCATCCATCTCCGGAAAATCACACGGTATGAGAAATCTACCGGGGTCTCCAAGTTTTTCGGGAAACTTTTTGAGGATAACCGACGAGCAATTCTCATTCACCGGTGTCTTGATTAAGTCAATTATCTTATCTTTGTTATTGAGAAGCTTTCTAAACATTGGTGCAAACTTGGGCATGTTTAGGAGAGCATCCGCAAAACTAAGCTCGAAATGGAGATTCCTAAACACTCGTCGGGACACGACCCGAGAAGGTTTTTAGGGTTTTACTTTGGTCAAAAAGTGATTATCCCTTATAAAAGCCTTACGGAATTCTTATTATTGATACTTTGAGATAATTCTTATATTATATATATTTATTTATATTTATATTTATATATATAATAAAAGGTATTGTTTTAAACCGAATCAATTTTTGGCGCCGTTGCCGGGGAGGTCGTGATACGATTATTGTGTACGTTTGAAGACTAGTGTTTGAAGAACCTTCCTCGTGAAGTTTATTGCTTATTTTGTGAATATAAAAAATACAAAAATACAAAAATATTTTATTTTCTTGATTTTCTTTTCATTATCTAAAAACACAAAAATCATTATAAATACTTTTTCTAAAGTATTTGCAATACCAAAAAAATTGAAAAACCAACAAAACAAATCGTGTTGTTAATCGTTATAATCGGCTCACCTTTGAGTTACAAACTATAAGGGGGTATAAGTAGGGCTTGATCCAAGGAACATCGCCCAAAAAGGAAGAACGTTTTAAATCGCTTCGGCGTGCTAATTCCTTCCGCTCTCTTGTGCGTAATTTAAAGAGCTACCGTGGACTTTTAACTTTCGATTTCAAAAAATATTGTGTTTTATTCATAGTTAGTGCATGCGCACTCATTCTTAAACCCGTAACTGTCCTCAACAACAAGTCCTACCAAATATTGAACCATTTAATCTTGAAGAACCTATTGAAAATCAAGCTCCTCTCATAGTTACGATGGCCGATCAACGTACTATGGCGCAATTGCTCCAAGCACCCACCGAGGGTTACGAGGATGCAATCGTTGTTTCCGTAATCACCGCGGACAACTTTAAGCTTAAACATGGTTTGCTCACTCTTGTGCAAAATAAACCATTTTGCGGACTTGATAAAGAAGATCCTTATGCTCACATTAGATATTTCAACAAGATCACTTCTATGTTGAAGTTACCAAACGTTCCGAATACGTCGATTAAGCTTATAATTTTTCCATTTTCCCTCGATCGATTCTTACTTGGGATGATCTTGTTTCAAAGTTTATCGACCAATTTTTTCCTCCCTCCAAAACAACAAACCTTCAAAATGAAATCACCAGTTTCCGACAACTTTTTGATGAATCTTTTAGTGAGGCATGAGACCGATTCAAGGATCTCCTACGTGCATGTCCACATCATGGTTTCTCAGAATTACATCAACTCGATACTTTCTACAATGCTTTGAACTCTAATGATCAAGATTCGTTGAATTCCGACGCGGGTGGTAATTTTTTGGACAAAATGCCTTGAGATTGCTTAGCCATCATCGAGAGCAAATCCAAAGTTCGTTATTCACGAAGCAAAGCGATTGTTGCCAAAGTGAGTACGAGCTCTTCTACCCCTAGTGTTTCACCCGATGTTGCCGAACTTAAAGAGATGGTGAAAGCCTTGTTTCTCGATAAGAAAAACCAATCCCAAGCTCCCACTACCGTAAAAGCGGTCGAGGAAAGTTGTGTAACTTGCGGTGGTGCTCATTCTTACCGTAATTGTCCCGCCACCGATAGCAACGTTTATCGTAACAATATTCAAGAATACGTTTCACAAGCCGCCGCGGTTAACTACAACCAAGGAAATACCGGTTACCGTCCCCCGATGATTGCAAATCAAATTCGACTTCCTGGTTTTCCTCCTGTTCAAAACAATCAAAAAAATCAAAGAAATAATCAAACTGTTACAATCAAAACCGGGGAAATAATTACAACCAAAGTCCAATTTATCAACCCTCGGCTTACCAAGCTCAGTCTCCTCAAACACAAGGTGTGTCAAAGGATGACTTTCAACACTACATCAAAGCTAATGATGTGGTTATGAAAAATATGCAAAACCAAAACCAAAACATGCAAAACCAAATGACCAATTTAACGGACATGCTTGCCAAATTCATGAATACCAATACCGCCTCTACTTTGGGCTCAGGTTCTCTTCCTAGCAACACCGTTGCTAACCTGAGAGGTGATATGAAAGCCATCACCACCCGAAGTGGAGTTTCTTATGATGGGCCTCAAGTTCCACCTCGGCCTTCTTCTCTTCCTAAGGTGGTGGAATACGAACCCGAGGTAACAAAGGATACGGTGCAACCAAGCACCGAAAACATCCAACCTCCGAAGGTCCAAACTCAAATTGATGAGCCCGTTGTTGCTCCAAAGACTAAACCGACCATACCTTATCCTTTAAGGATTAACAAGGAGAAGCTCCGTGAAAAAGACGATCTTTTAGCTTTGAAATTTATGGAAATTTTTTGGAATCTCCACTTCGAGCTAAACTTCGCGCATGCTCTCCTACACATGCCTAAATTTGCACCAATGTTTAGGAAGCTCCTTAATAACAAAGATAAGATTCTTGACCTAATCAAAACACCGGTGAATAAAATTGCTCGGCGGTTATCCTCAAAAAGTTTCTCAAAAAACTTAGAGACCCCGGTAGATTTCTTATACCGTGTGATTTTCCGGAGATAGATGAATGCTTAGCCTTGGCCGATCCCGGTGCAAGCATCAACCTAATGCCTCTTTCCTTATGGGAAAAGCTAAATCTCCTAGATTTGACCAAAACCTGAATGATACTTGAACTTGCCGACCGAACGATTTCTACTCCAACCGGCATTGCCGAGGATGTTTTCGTAAAAGTTGGAACATTTTTCTTTTCGGCCGACTTCGTTGTCGTTGATTATATTGCCGATCCTCGAGTTCCTTTGATTCTCGGGAGACCTTTCTTGAGGACGACACGAGCTTTGATTGATGTTCACGGTGAACAAATGACCCTTCGACATGATGACCAATCCATAACATTCAAAGTTGGTGATACTAAGACATTATCCTACAATACTATTGAATCGGTTAACCGAGTCGATGTTATTGATGTAGCTTGTGAGGAGTTTGCTCAAGAAGTACTTGAATTTTCGAACATTTCCAAGAGTGGCAATCCCACCCTAACTTTGGAACCAATCCTTTCTACTTCTCCCACCTCTTTCACTCCTTTTGAGGGAGGTGACTTCATTTTGGAAGAACAAAAATTTGAGGAACTTAAGACCGTTGAACCTTCTAATGATGAACTCCTCGAGCTTGAGCTCAAAGACTTACCACCTCATCTTGAGTACGTGTTTTTGGAGGGTACCGACAAATTACCCGTCATAATCGCTAAAGACTTAAAAGATGAGGATAAGACCGCTCTTCTTAAGGTTCTTAGATCACATAAGCGTGCCATAGCTTGGAAGATTTCGGATATTAAGGGAATAGATCTGAAGTTTTGTACTCATAAGATTTTGATGGAAGATAATGTTAAACCCACGGTCCAACATCAAAGACGGGTTAACCCAAAAATTCATGAGGTTATCAAGAAAGAAGTTATCAAACTTCTTGAAGCCGGATTAATTTATCCCATCTCCGATAGCCCGTGGGTTAGCCCCATCCATTGTGTGCCCAAGAAAGGTGGTATAACCGTAATTGAAAATGATGATAATGAATTGATACCTACTCGATTAATTACGGGATGGCGTATATGCATTGACTACCAAAAGTTATATGATGCCACCCGTAAAGATCATTTCCCATTACCGTTTATGGACCAAATGCTTGAGAGACTCGCGGGAAACGAATACTATTGTTTTTAGATGGTTTCTCGGGTTACTTTCAAATACTAATTGACCCGAAGGACCAAGAGAAGACCACCTTTACTTGCCCTTATGGAACTTTCGCCTACCGACGCATGCCTTTTGGCTTATGTAATGCTCCGGGCACGTAACAAAGGTGCATGATGGCCATTTTCCACGACATGATCGAGGAAACAATGGAGGTCTTCATGGATGATTTCTTGGTCTTCGGGGATTCTTTCTCGTCATGTCTCTTCCATTTAGACAAAATGCTTAAACGGTGCGAAGACACCGATCTTGTTCTAAATTGAGAGAAATACCATTTTATGGTAAAAGAAGGCATTGTTTTAGGACATAAAATTTCAAAGTACGGGATTGAGGTCGACAAAGCTAAAGTTGATGTTATAGCTAAACTCCCTCATTTGACTTCCGTTAAAGGCATTCAAAGTTTTTTAGGTCACGCCGGGTTTTATCGTCGATTTTTCTAAAATCGTCCGGCCGATGACCCATCTTTTTGAAAAAGATACCCCTTTTATCTTCTCGAAAGAATGTGTTGAATCGTTTGAAATACTTAAGAAGAAGTTAACCGAAGCTCCAATTTTAGTTTCCCTTGATTGGGATCTACCGTTTGAAATTATATGTGATTCTAGTGATTAGGCGGTAGGTGCGGTCTTAGGGCAACGTAAGACCAAGCATTTTCAGCCTATACACT
>BQNB010127916.1:0-19363 GCA_026074375.1 Tanacetum coccineum | reverse complement strand
ACCTCATACTGCGCATATAAAACTAAAGCTTCAAAAGAAATCAAATTTCATAGTTTAATGTCCGTATTAATTTGTCCAAAAAACCCGGTTTCGCAAATAACACATAACTGGTCACAAGGAGTATACTTATGTGTGTAATAATAGACATGTTAAATCCAAATTTCTCTATAATTATAGGTCCGTTTTTAAGAGTTTCATAAAGTCTATTTTGCAAATATTGACTAGACACATGGCATATCACATATAAGCAATTAAAACAGACAGAAAATTGGAGTAAAATTGAAGACAAACTCTTGTATAGAAAGCAGTAATCATATAATGCCTCGAGTTCTGAAAAGAGTCTTCCCCAATTGGAGAACCATAAGACTCTCACTAGGTTTTCTGCTAAAGTGCCTAGATCGCCACATCCATCATATAACATGATTGCGTGAGTCTTACAGCCGAGATAAAACAAGAATAGAATAACATGACAGCTTAATTAACTTTTAATTTTAATCTATTCTTCTTTTTATCAAATAACATTTGTGTTGATTCTAGGTGTTTATTCATTATTTATGGCAAATATTGCATATAATTGCCATATTTTTCTATTAAAACAATAAATAAACTAGATTTCATGCAACCCTAGCGTGTTTAATATGTGTGTAACCTATAAAAACACCAAACGAGTTGGCTCGTGATGCCACTGTTGGGATTTGATAAACTGTTAACCATTAACAACCACGAGTACGCAACGGATATGGATCATGTTTGGTACATAGGATTAACACACAATAAATAAACAAAAGGGTAATAGAAACCTAACCTCTCAAAGAATCAAATGTTAATGAAAAAAAGTAGTTAAGTTACCACCTCTACGGTTGCTCACACAACACGTCGAACAAGTACGTCACGATGCTAGTCGTTACTTCACGTTTCTCAAACACCAAGTGTATGCTTACCAAGTAGCTTGTACCGAAAATTAAACAACCCGTGTTTAATACTTGTTTTAGATCCGATCCAAATACTTAAATAGTATACGTTTGAATCGAACAAAAAAAACAAATAAACTTTAATACCAAAAACCTTAATACCAAAAGTGACAACAACAAGGATCGAACCCTGGTCACTGTGAACATAAGACGAGCATCCCAGCCACTGGACTATAAGTCCTTTGGTGAATTAATTATGGAACATGTATTTAATATACACGAAACTGGAGATTAAAAGGCTTTTTGATATATTATGTTCGTATGTGATATCAGTAGGGAATAACGATTCGAGAAACGGTTTTTCCCTTGGTTTGTGTATTATGTGGGACGAATGGAATTATAAGGGATTGAATAAGGATGTCGTATATCTCAGCTTATGAGAGCTAGGGGTGTTGGCTTTTATAGCCTTCAAACCCTAGTTGTCGTTTAACTAGGAAACCACTCTCCTAAGCTTATCATAACTCTCCTTATTCTTTATCTCCAACATTCAACGAACGTAGACCCTCTCTAGAAACTTCATGGCCAGCTACATCACTAGGGGTCCATAGGATTCGTGTCTTGTCGATTTAGGTCCTTTGGTTTACATTTGAAACTATCGTGAAGCTTAGAAACGCACTCTAAGTGTTTAACGTGTGTGCCCCCCAATATGCTCACACATTTCTAGTCGTATATGTGCTAATCCAACTACCATATTCCAACAGTTTGTTTTACTAAAACGCGTTTATTAATGCAGCTGTAATTATAAAAGTAACATTAAAAAAATGCTAAATGCTTGAGAATTGCATTTAAATTCTGCCAGAGAGATTTAGTTTTGCTTCTGGACGCAGATCGATCAACCGGGATCACTGCACCACGTTACATCTTGTCTTGTTTTGGTTGCGTTCTTGTTTTTTTTATATATATTTTCGCAGGTTTTTTCATACTTAAATCACTAGTTAAACCCTAACACAAAGCAACATATTTAGTCTTGAGCACAATATGGTTCATTTGCAACACTATTACAAGTTTACAATGTACAATTGGTTTGACGCTTTGAGTCCAAAGTACAAAGTGATTTTGTAAGAGATTTACTGGATCAATAGTGTAAAGATGAAATTTAAAGTTTGAGAGTATAAGTATAAACTACCAAAAAGCAAGACACAAAAGGCATTGGTCATGATTAGCACTCATATGACGTGATTATTAATCTTTCTAAGTCACGCCTCGATCATATATACAAATTGTCATTCCTACCGTTTTGTTTCAAAAAGCAGATTCTTTCTCCAACAAGCTCTTATGTCTTAATAGTTTAAAGTGTAAAAAGCTCTTTGATAACAATATTTTTTGGGTTTGTAACAACGACAATGACATTGAGTCACGAGTATCTTTTAGCATTGAAATATAATAATACTCCGTAACCATGTATGATTAGTCGGATATTCGCGCAATGCGACGTGTTCAAGGGGAGAAAAAGAAATGGTCACCGATGATAGTTAGCAACAATAACGATGATGCATCGATAGTTTTTGTCAGTAGTGACGAAAACTAAGACTATCTTTATCAGTCACCTGAAAACATCCTTACTTACCGGACATCTCAACGTCACATCAGCTTTCTATCTCCACATTTTTACACTCACTCATTCTCTCTCACAATTCACCCTTATCAGTCACGCCACATTCACGAGTCAAACATTTTAATTAAATAAACACTTTATACAAATACACCTCACGCACACTCACAAACCAAATAAATAATATTAACTTGCACGAAAACCGAAAAACAACCGACTTAACGTTGTGAGCCGTTTTTTCCCTTGGCTCACGCGTGACTACATGCCCCCACAGTGGGCTCACCGGCGAGTGAGACCCTCACCGGTACGACTACGGGTAGCCTAACGACTGTAAAGAACATTATGAAATCATTATATATATATATATATATATATATATAATATATATATATATATTTATATATATATATAATATATATATACTATATTAGAAGTTAAGACGCTGCCTATTTGGCAGCGTCGCTACAGTACCGGCCCAATGGGCTCCCAATTTTTGGGCCGACCCCATTTTTGGCACAATTTTTTTTTTGTGGCAATGTAAAAAAAAACCGCTCGGACATTACTCGGCATAAAATAGAAAAAAAAAATACAAAAATATTGACTTATTCAGATAAAAAAATACTCGCGACATGAGGCCTAACACATAAGCCTATATAAAAAAAACAAACTATTAAACATGAGACCGAAAAAATAAACCCGCACAAATAAAAAATAGAAAAGAATAAAAATAAAATTTTAACACAAAAATTAACCCGCATTATTAAACATGAGACCGAAAAAATAAACCCACACAAAATACAATAAAAAAACGCCTTGCTGTAACGCGCGATTCTCATTTAAAGCCTATGTTCCCATAAAATTATATTAAAAAAAAACCCCGTATAGCCAAAAAAAGAAACCTTTAAACATAAGCCCAACACATAAGCCAATATAAGAAAAAAAACAAACTATTAAACATGAGGCTGAAAAAATAAAACCACACAAAATAAAAAATAATAATGCCTCGCAACTACGCGAAAAAAATTAACGACCCGCAGCAACGCGCGGGTAATCATGCTTGTTACTTTCTATATGTGGAGGTTGAACTTGTTATCTCGAAATAACTTATTCATCGAATCAGTAGAGTTTAGATTCATTATTTTGATATGAATTAATCAAGCAACTCGAGCTTCAGGTTAAGCTTGACTCAATCAAGTCAAGCTTTTATTGAGCTCAAACCTGAAAAACCAACTCGAAACATATAACGAGTCAAGCTCGAGCTTGCGGCAACCTAAATTTCAATTGTTTTATGATTGAATTTCATTAAAGCATGCAAACCGATTAATATAGCACTTAATTTTATGGAGAGAAAGTTAAGACGAGATTGATACAAGACAAATTAAAAATTGTTCATTCCCATGTCAATTTTGTGCTACTTTAAAATAGTTTTACATCATTTTCAACTGAGCAATTGATGCCAACTTTATGGAACTTGTTTAGTTAGTAACTCCAATGAAAGATGTTTTAGGACATGTAGTTATCGTTATTTGGGAACTAAACTTTACGTAACAACTTTGTTCATACACATTTGTAGTTGTTTTATCAAATAAATCGCTTCGAACCATGCAGTTTTTAGTTCATAACGTATGAAACTAAATCATTATACCCAAACTATCTCAAAAATCGACTTGAGCAAGTTCAACCAAGTTGCGATTCAAACGGGCTAATCTTATACCATTTTCGTCGAATTTCTCGATCTCCTCTTAAACCACATGATGAGTTGATGAAGTATTTCTGGTTAGTAAATTTGGAGGCGTGATCTAAATGGCAAAGTGGAAGCTTTAGATAAGCAATGATTTCACTAATACAAAAGATTATTAGTTACTTTTGAATTAGTAGTAGAAAAGAATAACAATGATTTGAGTCATCTAGAAATCATGATAATGATTACTCAAAGTGCCATTCGCCACCCATCTTATTATAATTTCTAAGGTTGTACTTATTAAAAAACATGAATTGTTGAATCTGTGTCAAAATTTGTCAAACATTATCCAAATTTTTACTAGTGCTTAATAGTTTATCCTCTTCCACTAGGGGTGTGCATGAAGCCGAAAAACCGAATCTAAACCGAAAAAAATCAAAGAACCGAAACCTAAAAAACCGAAACCGATTGAAAAACCGATGGTTTGGTATTCGGATTTTTTAAAAACCGAAGTTTTTGGTTTGGTTTGGTTTGGTTTTAGCATTAAATTAAAACCGATATAAACCGAACCGATCTTTATAAACATGGGAACAAAAATAAGTTGTGATCGAAGCTAAGGGACGATGAATATAACTATATCATGTCGAGTAACTACTCTTTGTTTCATATACTTCTTGTACATATCATTTATGACACAAAATAAGTTCTCTTCTATGAGTTTTCTATGTTTATTAGGTTTTTATTGTGTTGCTTTATAACACATAAATAATTTTTTAAGGGTTTTATATGGCCATTTGTTTCTTATTATCATTGTTGTGTATTTGGTTTTTCTTATTTGGATTGTTTCTTTAAAGCTTTAAAGGTGTTAGTTTATGGTATATTCCAAATCGACTTTGCAAAAGCAAAGCTCGATAAGTCGTATAGAAACCGAAAAACCAAACCGAAAATAAACCGACAACCGAAAAACCAAATCGACACAAAACCGAAACCGAATGGTTTTTAAAAATCAGAAACCGAAATTTTTCGGTTTGGTTTCGGTTTTATACAAAAACCGAACCATGCTCACCCCTATCTTCCACTACTCATTTAATTCATTCCTCTACCAACAACTAACAACTATTGGGGCTAATCAAAGTTTAAAAAACATACTTGGAAAAAAAAGGGACCAAAACACTGGATCGAGGATTGGACCGAATATGTTTGGTCCAGTTCTTCGGTCCTGTCCGGTCCAAAAAGGCACGATGATTGGTTGTACATAAGACCGGATCGGATCGAACCTGGCCGAACCTGATCAAGGGCCGAATATGAGGTAAAGTGTGGACTGATGACTGGACCAAAATAGGTTCGGTCCGGTTCGGGCCAGTTTCTCGGTTCAATCCGGTCCACGGTCTATGACGCTCAGCCTTACAGCTATATACTGAAAGTAATATATAAAGAGAGTTGGAAAGAAAAGAAAAAAAAACGCTCTAACGGTTACATATTTGAAAAATACACACAAACACAATTCACACAATGCCAAATATTGGGCTTGGGCATTGGCGTCAAGGTGTATGGTGTGGTCACGCAGTTTTAGCGCCGCCAAAACACTAGACACGTCGGTATGTCGTTGGTTTAGCGCCACCATATCTAGTGCTCTTATCTAATATCCTTACTTAAAAAGATAAGTAGAGATAAATGAATAACAGATTACTTCTGTAAGTTCTTTAATTTCGTAATTAAACATCGATTTAAAATAATCTCTATCACTTTCTAACAACAGATAAAAAAATATATAACTGATTAAAATAACCAAGTCAAGAATAGTTAGTACCGTAACAGAAAAATAATAGCAGACTATTAATAATAAAGACATATAACCAAAAGCAAGTTTCGGTTACAAAATTTGTAGATATCTTATTACATCAAAAGCAAGTTTCGAGTCTCAACTTTATTAAATAATAAATTTGTCACTCATATAAATTTCAACTTTATTCAAATGAACATAAAAGGATCTTAATTTATATTTTTTTTACTAAAAACTGTATAACTGAATTTAAAAAATATATACTATAAGTTATGTAAATTAGGTTATTCGGGTCAACCCGAAAAACCGAATTCAAATTCGATTTTCAGCTGGAGTTCAATTTTATTAAGAGAATTGACCTAATCAAATAAACCGAACAATCTAATAACCGAACCGATGAACACCCTTAGAAGTTAGAAGGTCACGACAACAATAAACAACTTTTATTCTTATCAACTTTTATTGAGGTGTTTGTTTTGTATGGAGTCATGTTTAAATTCAACATGAGAGAATCTCAATCCAAAATATATTTTAAGCTAAAAGCGTTTTGATTTATAATAGGAACAAAATTTAATAATGTTTCTATGCATATAATAACTACATAAATGTTCCTTTTGATTGCTGGTATTACGGAGTTAGCCCATTTTCTTTTCTCGTTTCGGATCCGGTCCTCATGGGTTGACCGTTAAGTTTGAAGGTATTATTGTCTTTTTAAGATAAATTATTAAAGAAAAAAGCGAGGTCCATTTATGAAAATGAAAAATGAACTGAAACCATATGAACCATTAATGTAGTTAACTCTTTATATGAATTCAGTTTTCGGTTTACATTTCGACAAAACCATATTCAAACCGAAAACCCGGTTCGGTTTCGGGTTTTCGGCTTTAATTGAATATAAACCAGACATTAGAGTTTGGGAGTGGGCCATTTGTAGTGGGCTAAATAAGGCCTGGCCCAATAAGTGTACTAAAAAAGAATGAATGTGATTTTTGAATCTGTAACCAAACACACTCTTCTTGTTGTCTTCTTCATTTAGTTTGTTGTACTGGTTGGTTATTAGCTCTTTTTTGTTTTTTATTTTTTTATTTTTTTGTAATTATGTTTTTGCTCCTTTGTTTCTGCTGTAGCTTTAATTTTAGAACAAACATTAATTAAATTAAAAAATTAGGTTTTGTTTTAACCCAATTTCAGGTGCCTTTTATTCAACAAATGTAACTAGGGCTATGTTTGGCAACGAGCTTATAGGGGCTTTTAAATTAAGCTTGAAATATATATGTGAATTTAATTTGATGTATTTTTTATGCGATTTTACGTTAATAAGCTTCACCTCCAACTAATTCGCCAAACAGCTTTATATAAATATAAGCTTCAACTTTCGGCTTATAATATAAGCTCCAGCTCTAACACGAATCGACTTTTTTAGCATTTGCCCATTAGTCTATGGTTAGGGATTCATAAGACTAAATAATCAGGTTACCCGTAGAGGGCGAGTCAGTTGTTAGGTATCCCGGCGACCCGTTTCCCCTGGCCACCTCTAAATGTGTACCTAGTTTTGTGAGGAGGTCAAATGCCTTACCACTGGCCTCTTTGGTGATGCTTATTCTTAAGAGTTGAGAAAAAATTACTTGGTACGAAGGAATAGTTTGATAACAACCACACTCAAACTAGGGCTATAGTCGGCAGCAACTTTGCCTTTGACCTTGCTTGCACCCTTGTTAAGTAACCTAGTAAAATGAGGTTTCTAGATTAATTATAACACGTTTTTACTTAAACCAAAGTGAAGAAAATTAATCCCCTTGTGGCCATGGAGGTTCACCTGCTCTGACTTCGGGCTATCCAAAAGGGGTGGTTGCCATGGGATTAGTCGGCTCGCAATGTAGAGTCGGAAACCCAGGTCAAACGTATGAAAAAAGGCTTAATGTGAAGAAACAAAAAAGATAATTACCATGAATCGTAATATGGAAATGCTTCCTAGGTATAGATTTCATGAAAAGCAAATTTTATATCAACTAACAACACTAATCATATTCTCGTTTTCAATTCCCTTAAATAGATATCATCACCCCAGGAGTGCCTCTCTGTCAAACAAGAGGGCCTTGCTGGATTGAGCGTGATAAGATGACATGGCTGTAGGGGGCCTGTCATGACACTCTATCTATAGATGTTTTAGATCTAAGTTCGATAGTTTACTAATGGGATATAAACACTCCCTCATAACTAACATAAGACCAATGCGGCAAAAAAAAAAAAAAAAAAAACTAGGATCGAAATGATAAATCGAGTATTCTTACTTAGAGATGAAGGATTTATAAGGTTTTAGAGAGTTGAATGTTGGGATTTAGTGTGTGGGTGGGAGGCAATTTGAGTTTTGGGTGGAGGGCACTTTAAAAAAAAGCTCAAAATTGATGAAAAAATACACTAAAATCTCATCTTGTTGGGATAGCCATGGAAGGCACCGCCCCCTCATAAATTATGCATGCATCCGCCCCTGCATAAGACCATATCGCTCTTATTTCATAGCTCTTAAATCAATAATTATAATCATTGTGGACGTTTTTCTATTGATTCATGTATAGAGTATTGTTCATTAGAAATGTTGTATAAGTGAAAATTTGACGAGCTTGAATAATGTCAGCTGGTTTATTTCAATTCACTTCACCAAGATGTTAGCTTAGCTACTACATTTGATAGGCCATTATTTCACTTCTGTCATCATTTTTACTTTTTATTATCACTACAGATATACAAAAGTCATAATGGAGGCAGTGGTGATTGATGCTGGCTCTAAGCTTTTGAAAGCAGGTTTTGCAATTCCCGATCAAGCTCCTTCCATGGTAATATCTAATCCTTCCCTTTAAAACCTCCGTTATGTAAAACAAAGTGGCCTTTTGTACAGTTATATCAAAATTGCGTTTATATCTTAGTATTGCGTGACTGACACTCTCTTCAACAACTCTTACCCGTTGTTTAAAAGTTTAAACTGCATACCGGCTGCTGCATTTTCTGATTTTTTAGTTTTATAGTCACGTAAGTCGTTGTATTCAGTTGTGTAACTTGTTTGCGGCGTGCCTCAGATGATCCCAACTCAAATGAAGATCATGAATGACGATGGATCCATTCCTGATTCCCCATCGCTTCTGGCTAACAATGTTGATCCAGTTGTACGAGGGTTTGTTAAAGATTGGGATGCTATGGAGGATCTACTGCACCATGTTCTGTACAATGGCCTAGGATGGGAAATTGGGAACGAAGGACAGATTTTATTTGCAGATCCACTGTTAACACCAAAGGTGAGCCGCTGTATTCATATAAGATGCAGAATGCCTTTGAATTGCTCTTTTTGTTGAACATTGCAAGTCACCTGCGAATAATTGTATGATAATGTGTTTAAAATTAAATGATGCTTTTGCTTGCTGTTGTATTCAAGAAACTTTAGAATAGCTATTGCGTATCTTGGTGGGTGATATGCAGCAATCATATCTCTTTGTTGACTATCTATTTGTTGTAAAACCGTATTTTCTCTTAAACTTATCTGTATTTAAATTTGTCAATACGAGGACTCCGGTCATGGGCAGAGCAAAAGTAACAATTTTTCCCCTCAAACCGCATGTCAATTATTTTCCGGAAAGCGAAAATTAGGATTTTTAGAAGATCTCTTATAACAATTGGCTGTATTAGATTAGACCTAAGTATTGCCAATGCCAAACTACCCTGTAGAAGTGTGATGTATGAGCAATATTTTCAGCATCCCGCCTCATATTATTTACCTTTTCCAGCTAAAGAAACTTGTACAGCGTACTATTATAGTTGCTGGTGGCAGATGGTTTATTGCATATTTCTAATAAAATTAACAGTTTTTGGTTGGTTTTGGGACACTGTCTTACACTTTGGGTTTTAAGTGAAATAAAAATTGACGATGATCTCATTTTGTGATGTTTCTTTACTTCTCTATATCAAGTTTAATGAATATTGTCCTTCTTACAGGCTGTCAGAGAACAGTTGGTGCAGTTGATGTTTGAAACATTCAATATCTCCGGCTTCTATGCTTCCGAACAAGCAGTATTATCACTCTACGCTGTAGGACGTATTTCTGGGTGCACTGTTGATATTGGTCATGGAAAAATAGGTATTTTTTACCACGTTGCTAATAGAATAGGTGTATGTTATGGTCGTTGGGCGAGTGCCACTAAGTCAGCATTCTTCCTTTTTCCTCCACAGTGGGTGTGATATAAGACAAAGTCCCGTGTGTCCCTTTTTCCCTTAAATCATGTTTGCGATTTAAAAAAATATAAATCATTTAAAATGATCGATACCTTTTCAAAAATGTAGCTCTTATTTTTACTTCGACTTTATGGGCCTCTAATTTTTCTTTAGTCTCTTTACGCGAGAACTGCATTCGACATCATGTATAACATATAAGAATAGCAGAAGCCACACTGCATCTTCTCTAGGATTATGCACTATTTCTAGGCTTTGATATGGTATCCATTATCCGTAGTCTGCAGCTGCCATGTGTATTAGGTTGCAGATTCACCATGTTACTGAGTAAGGATTTCTAGAAGATTAGAATTGTAAAAGGAATGATCTGCGGCCTTGAGTTATTACAAGACTTAAATACAGTACAGCAACTTGTTTGGTTTTGTACTTTTGTTTTTTTGTCGACTCAATTCCCACGATATGAAGATGAAAGATGCGATGCCTAATATGGAAATGATATTTTGGGAATGAGCAAAAGGAATGTAGCATAAACTGTCATGGATATATGATCAATAAGTAGTCCACAATGATCAACTGGTCGACAGAAAGTTATAGGTTATAGCCAGAAGCTGCTTCTCTTATTTAAAATATTCTTTCTTAGCGAAATAACTGTATTTCTACCTCGTGAGTGATTTCTTTACTTTAAGAGGAAAATGGAACTATGATCGGTGACCTTCCTAAACATATTATCTCTTGCTTTCTTTTTATTTCGTTCTTTCTCCCTTTTTCTGTCAGTTTTAAGTACTATCATTGTTTATTTGGTCTATAGTTATACGCTCGTGTATTGAGCTTATTGTGTGTATATATATATGTCTCCCACCCACATAATACCTATAGTTACATCACATTTGATGAGCAGTAATGGTTTAGGTATTAGGAAATGTTTAGATGGTTTGCATTGGTCTAGTAGCTGTTGTATGTAAACTGATAACTTACTTTGCCAATTTTGTTTTGAGCACTTTTCAGATATTGCTCCAGTAATCGAGGGCGCGGTTCAGCACGTGTCATCAAGAAGGTTAGAAATTGGAGGTGCTGATCTGACAAAGCTGTTTGCAGAAGAGCTTGCAAAGTCCAATCCGCTGATGAAGCTTGATATGTCAGAAGTTGAGAAATTAAAAGAGCAGTATGCATGCTGTGCTGAGGATGATATTGCTTATGGGAAGACACTAGAATCATGCCCAGAGGAGAAACATACTTTGCCTGATGGCCAGGTGGGTTCCGTTACCTGTCAATCAATTTCTTGTGATTGCTTGTGTATGTATGTGGGTATATACGTATATCTGTCCATGTATATACACTGTGAAGCCTAAACGTTATATTTTTTTGCATATTGCTGTACCTCTGAACTTCATCGTGATTTTTTGTGTTTCAGGTGATTTCCATTAAAAAGGAAAGGTACACAGTGGGAGAGGCGTTGTTCCAACCGTCTATCTTGGGTTTAGAGACCCATGGTCTTGTTGAGCAGCTTGTCCGCATTATCTCAACTGTATCATCTGAGAATCATCGTCAGCTGTTGGAGAACACCGTTGTCTGTGGTGGAACAGTTTCCATGACAGGTAAATTCAAAATAATGAGGAGGTTTTTAGCATCTTGAGTCCACTTTTTTATCGTTTTCCTAAACAAATTTCGTGTTGCTTAATTCCAGGATTTGAAGATAGGTTTCAGAGGGAAGCTAGTCTATGCTCATCTTCCATACGTCCTTCTTTAGTAAAGGTAGTTACGTCAACACATCTTTTTCAACTGCCTAAAATTAAATCCTTGACTGATTCTCAATTACACATAAATCCAACTATTTTGTTCATATTGATGGAATCGTGAGGGATTTTCTATTACAGGGTCCAGAATACATGCCAGAGGACTTATCCATGTATTCGGCGTGGGTGGGAGGTGCCATACTTGCAAAGGTCGTGTTTCCTCAAAACCAACATATAACAAAGGCTGATTATGACGAGTCTGGACCATCTGTCGTCCACCGCAAATGCTTCTGAGAAGGCTTTGTAGCCTTGCGGGTGTTTAAGTTAGGGTTTCTTGTTGTGTAACGTATCCTACTCATTAGACTTGTCATGTTATTAGTTTGAGAATTTGGTCGAGCATAGTGATTAGTAAATATGAACATGAACATTTGCTAACTAATGAACCTAATTGTTGTAGCAGGATATTCATCACTCGGTAATTTCTTGCACTAGTTTTTTATCGTTTATTTGTTCCTTGAGATGTCTTTTTCTTACGGCGTAGTTACATATTTGGCTTTTTTTGGCAAGTTTTCAAGCTCGATGACATCCTAATCTCGTAGCTGATCTGTCGGTCATTGAAGAACCAAACAAGTCTTCTTATATGGTGAAGCCTAAATAGTAAACTCTGGAATTTAAAGGGTGTCGATGTCAATCGACGTAACGTTTTTTAGGAGATTTAGTCAATTTAAAGGGTGTCGAAATGATTTTGGTGTCTTCTGATGTAATGATTCATTTGTTCACACTAAAAATAACTAACGAACGAACTATATTTTAAAGAATCAACATTTTTATTTATTACAAAAACTTCTCATATGCATGCTATAAGAGTTTAGTATAGAATTTATTCTACAGCTAAATATACATAACCAAACATGTTTCATCTTCCAATTTTCTCGACTTTTTTGTTCAGTACGATTTCATCGGCGAGAGATTACCGGGCCGACCTCCTCCACCGTGCTTCATAGGGAGCGGAGATTGATGGGCAGATTGGTAACGACGAGGGCCCACTGGTTGTTTTGTATGGACCTTTGTCTCTCTTGGTTTCGCTTTGATGGCACTAATCTCTTGTAACCTCACAACAACTTCTTCCATAGAAGGTCTGCTTTTGGGGTCCGGTTCTAGGCAACTTAAGATGAGCTCTGAGGCTCTAATAGCTCCTTTTAATGGGAAATCATGCTCTAGTAGCCCCGGGTCTAAGATCTTTCTTAGTTTCCTTTTGTCGGGCAATGCAGGTCGAGCCCAGTCCACGAGATTATGTTGTGAGCCAGGTCGATTAGTGTCATGTACACGTAGACCCGTTATTATTTCTAATAGCACGACTCCAAAACCGTAAACGTCACTCTTAACGTATAAATGACCTGCAATCAAAGACCAAAACATTTAGACAACTTGCTTCTAAAACGACTTCTAGTCAACAAGCTTTAAGAACCACAACAAATAATTCATACTCTTCTGCATGTCGTCTACAACATTTTGACCAATTACATGTTTCAATTTTTCAAATAATTTTAATTAATAATCAAAAATAGAAATCAAGCTAAGTACATGTTTCACATGTCACATTCAAAGAAACATACCTTCTTATAGATAAATCACATATTTTAAACTAGATCATATCAATAATTAGCCGTCCATATAAGATAAAGTTGTCATTAGTGTATAAAATATTACTACTTTCGTCTTAAAATCATCGTCAGTAGACAAAAATCACACAGTTTTAATAAAAGCAAGCGGAACCACTATATTTTTCGCCCAATTAAATAGAATATTCATTCACTAAAGTCTTTTATATGTTAAAGTGAAAATTGAACAATTATTTAAAAATGTTTTAAAAAGAAAATATAGACTATAATTTTGAGATAGAAAAAGTAACAACTAAACTTAAAGGTTTACATTATCTTTAATTTTGTTTGAAAAAACCGCAAGTTTTAATTGAAAAAATGTTGCCACAAAGACTAATACGAAAACGAGCTAGGATCACTAACCGGTGGCAATGTATTCGGGAGCTGCATAACCATAGGTCCCAACTACACCGGTCGAGACATGAGACTCGCCATTTGAGGGACCTAACTTGGCTAGTCCAAAATCGGAGAGCTTCGCATTGAACTCCTGAAACAAGAACCTCTCAATATTAGAAATGTTTTCAAAAGTAAACTTAATATGTTTTTGTTAAATGAAATGATAATTGTAGTAATTACCTCATCTAATAAAATATTTGCGGACTTAAAGTCCCTATAAATAACAGTTTTTTCAGTTGTATGTAAAAAAGCAAGGCCTTGTGCTGCTCCAGTTGCTATTTTAATCCTTGTGGACCATGGGAGTGGTTCTGCACCTTCTGCAAAACACAATTTAAACAAATAAATATTTATAATTCATTTTTTCATATTAAAAAAAGACAAATAATTAACTACTCATTTCGTATTAAATTAATTATTTATCGACAAAAACCACGCTGTTTAAAAAATACATCATCATTATAGTTTTTTCTTTCTTACTTTTTTGCAGAATGACAGTTTTAATATTAAATAATTAATTTAAAACTTCTTAATGTTTGTGATAATAACCTCAATTGAGAGTAATATAATAAGCTCGAATTAAAATTTTCATATATTTTTAAAAGTAAACAATTAATTTAAAACAACTTAAAATACAAATATAAACAATAAATATAAGACGGAGTTAATAGTACTTACTCTTAAAAAGATGATTCTCAAGACTACCCTTCTGCATATATTCATATACAAGAAGAAATTCCCTGTCTTCCCAACAATATCCAATAAGTTTTACAAGATTTGGATGGCTGAATTTTCCCAAAAATTTTACTTCTGCCTGCATGAAAAGAAGGTAATTATATTAACAAATAGTAATTAAATTATGAGAAAACAATATAAATATACAAAACTATTAAAGTTGACATTTAAATTACGTTAATTACATGTGTGATTTTATCTGTAATGAACTCGAACTTCACTTTCATAGTTACTTTAACATGTATAACTAGGGCTGATATTAGAAAAACCTTTATAAAAGAGATTATCTAACAAGTGGCGTGCATTAATTCATCATGAACTTTGATTTATAATTAAAAAATGCATTTAATACACATTAATTGAGCTTATAATACCTTACTAGGTCTAATTTATAATTTAATGAGTTTTCTAATTTAATTATTTAAACTAATGACTTGAAAACAAGGGTTAAACAAATCCTTCATAAATTTATACTATAGTTGTTTAACTAAAAGACCAATACTTATAAAAGTAAATACAATATATTAATTATTTAAATACTTAATTACTGTACAATTTAATTCACAAACTTCTGTCACTCACTTACACTCATATAAAAAAATAAAAAAATACACATACAAATAAAGTGATGATATTATACATTGTCGTCACTATGCGCGAATTATCGTCTAATAGTAGTTAACATACAAATAATAGTTTTGTAATTAACGTAATTTAATTGTTACTTGTAATTTATGTATGATGTATCACAACTACAATTTACTAGTTTGACATATAGTCAACATTGAAATAGTTAAACATCTAATTTCCTTGTAAACATAGAATTAGTATGAAAACATATTGTGGAATGTGGATTAAGTAGTGGTAGTATTAAATGTTTTGAAGAAAATGTCAAACTAAACTTTGCTCTCTAAATGTCAACCCTTTGATAAAACATGAAGAGAGAGAGGTCCTTTGACCCAAGAATTAAGGGTCCCCATCTCGAAATTAAATAATGTAATATTATTACTATAATTCTATGGAAAGAAAAAATAATACTAGTAGCAATTAAGTACTATTGTTGAATAATGACATGCGTATGAAAATTTGTTTAAAGGTGTTCATACCATGGCCTTTAGAATATATATAAAGTGAACAACAACATGTAGTTAAAAATTATTCTAAATAAACGACAAAAACAAACATAACATATATATATATATATATATATATATATATATATATATATATATATAAGGAAGGATTAAATAAAAGGACAAATATTCGTGAAAAGATAAAAAGAAAACTTTTTTTTAAAAAGTTCACGAAAAAAATTCTAAAATAATTCCATTAAATCAGGTATGTTGGATGCATAAAACTTATGTAAAAGAATTTTTTTAATTTTGATTTTTTATACGTATTTTTTATTTTAATGCGCCAAAAAAGAAAATTTTGATGCACAAAAAATTTTGATGCACAAATTTTTTCGACTTTTATAAGTTTGATTCGCAATAAAATTTGATATCGAAAAAGTCAAAAGTATTGCAGGTACAAAAACGATATTTTTTGCACAAAAACCGAATTTAATGCACAAACTTTTTTTTTAATAAATCTTTTTTTTCGGCAAAACTATCCACTTTTATTAGAAAAACTATCCATTACAACATTTCATCCCCAACATACCACGATCTGTGTAATTGTATCAGAATTTTTTGAGAACTTTAAAAAAAAAAAAACTTTTTATCCTTCTCACGAATATTTGTCTTTTTATTTGATCTTTATCCTATATATATATATATATATATATATATATATATATATATATATATATATATATATATATATATATATATATATATATAACATGTAGTTATAAATATTGATAATGTAAACATGGAAATCCCAAAGTTTGAAATCCATTATTGTTAATTAGAAAAAAAAGGAGTTAAATAAAACATACATTTAGTGAAGTCAAATAAGACTAAAAATACTACTACCAAATATTCGATAGATTGGTTGTATCCAATTATAAATTATCCAAATGAATCATTGGTATACTTTTAGGTGAGACGAATACAAATATACAACTACAATATACTAATCTTAACTATTTGCATGGTGTACTAAATTGACGAAACCAGAACACAAAGTTATCAGGTTTATTTCAAAAAATCAAACAATATTACATGCATAACTTTTTAATTTCGAGTGCATTTATTAAAAATTGAGGTTTATCTAATAAAATTAAAATTACGAAACAAAAATTCATCAGTGTCTCGAAACCCTCAAGACTCACTCTGGTTCCGTCCCTGTTTGTGCTATATATACCTTAGAAAATTCATATCCAGCAAAGAACAAGACAAAAACAACAAAATAAGAATGTACTAATTCCAATGATAAAAGTACAAATCATGAAACACATGTATGTAATCATCATCCTATACGTCATGCATGCATTTGACATGCAATTATTTATTAATAGAAAGCAAATATGAACACGAAATTTGAATTACCTGCCATTCTTTGAGGCCTTGAGCACTATCAGGACTTGATTTCTTGACAGCCACAGCAATCCCAATTCCGACTTTCGACGGCGCGTAGGTTTTACCGTCCACCCATCCTTTGAAAACCCTACCAAAACCACCTTCTCCTAGCATCGTATCAGGCCGAAAGTTTCGTGTCGCGGATTTTAGCTCAGCGAACGTGAACGTTTTTAAATCTGGCGTTACTATTCGCCCATTTGGTGGCACTGATTCTTTGACGTCGCCGCCTTCTTTGGCGGCGACGTTAGATGGATGTTCTTCCATCATGACTTCTTTCTTTTTCTCATCATTAATATAAACAGCTGAAAAAATCAATAAAGAATTAACTTCAAACATTAAATATATATAAATATGGAAATAATGAGTTAAACACAACTCATCATAGGGCTGTTGTCAGCAAAACCCTCCGTCTTTCTTTGAATTATTATCAACAGATAAAAAATACACAGTTTAAAAGTTACGTACCTTGCGTTGCAACTTTACTGGTGTTTGATGAATGAGTAACAGGTTTTGGGTAGCAATTTCCCATCTATCTCTTTCTCTCGAGCACACACTCAAAATAGACACAGTGAGAGAGAGGAACAAATTTGGAGGACTTAGGGTTTTAAGACTGTGTTACTTTTAGAAAGAAGAAATTTTGGATGATTCAATGTTTCTTGGAAAGCGGAGAGAAAGAGGATGGAAAGGAGGGGAGCTAGTGACAAATTTGATGAAATATTGTATGCATATAACAAAATATATATGAGTATATATAATATGTGTATTAAAATTATTGGGATATATTATATATATATATTTATATATTTAGATGAAGTGAAGACTATGTCCTCTCTGACTTTTTCTTGTGTTGAAAATCCAGGTTTAGAGTTTCACATTCTTGACCCCTCAAATTGTTTCTTTAAATTGATCAGGAGAGTGCTGTGGCCTGTGGATAGATATGTCTTCTCAGATAATTGTGTTTTTAATGTTATACTATTGTTTTATTTTAAGAAAGTAGTAGTTGGTGTTGTTTGGCCTAACTTAATATACAATTAGGCAGTTTCAGATCACATATATATGTTAATAATTTTAAAAACTCATTGGTGTAGAATGGTGAAAGTCTGTGTTTATTGCATTACTCATAACATCCCTATAATTAGATACAAGATAAAGATAATAACAATGATACAGCTAAGTGATTGGCTAAGGATAATTACAATGATACAACTAATTGATTGGCTAACTGATTGACTAAAGATATGGGTTAACACTCTCCCGCAGTTGAAGCGGGAGGACACCGGACGCTCAAACTGGTACGAAACTCTTCAAACAAGGCTGAGGGTAATCCTTTAGTGACAATATCCGCAAATTGATAACGTGAAGGAACATGAAGAACTCGAACCTGTCCATCAGCAACCGAATCTCAAACAAAATAAATATCTATCTCAATATGCTTTGTGCGTTGATGCTGAACCGGATTAGAAGATAGATAGACTACACTCACATTATCACAGTAAACAAGTATAGCGAAAGACAAAGGTGTATGCAACTCACGTAAAGAATTCCGTAACCAACAAGTCTCAGCAACAGCATTGACAACACCACGATACTCTGCCTCTGCACTAGAAGGAGAAAGCGTCGGCTGACGCTTTGAGGACTATGAGAGTAAGTTATTGCCAAGAAAGACATAGTAACCTGAAGTCGAGCGGCGAGTAGTAGGGCAACCAGCCCAATCTGCATCTGAATAAGCAACCAAATCGATAGTGGAGGGAGAAAATAACTGTAACCCATAATCCAATGTACCCCGAACATACCGCAAGATCCGTTTAAGACCTGAGAAATGAGGCTCCCGTGGATCATGCATATGAAGACAAACCTGCTGAACTGCATATGAAATATCTGGACGAGTAAATGTGAGATACTGAAGAGAACCTGCAAGACTCCGATATAAAATTGGATTAGAGACCAAATCATCATCAAGTCCTAGCTTAGACTCAGTATCAACGGGAGTCCGACTAGGATAACACATTTGTGTGCTTGTTTATGTGGAAATCGTAGAGGGGGGGGGGTGAATACGTTTTCCTTTTAAAATCTTAAAAATGTTTCGTATCAAATCACCGATCAAGCGTGATATA
>BQNB010127915.1:3886-19363 GCA_026074375.1 Tanacetum coccineum | reverse complement strand
CTACTGATTCAAACTGTTCATCATCTTATTTGGAAAATGTTAAAATTCTTAAAGAACAAAATGAACAACTGTTAAAAGACTTAAGGATATCTAAGATAAATGCTATTACTTACAAAACAGGTTTAGAGTCAGTAGAAGCAAGACTTCTAGTTTATAAGAAAAATGAGTCTGTTTATGAGGATGATATCAAGGTCTTAAAATGTGAGATTTACTTAAGATAAGTAGCCATTACAGAGCTTAGGAGGAAGTTGGATCTGACTCAAAAACAAAAAGATGAAATTCAGTTAACAGTAGAAAATTTTGAGAATTCTTCTAAAAGCTTAAGCAAACTACTAGACTGTCAGATAGTTGATAAGTGCAAAACACGTTTAGGGTATAATGTTGTTCCACCTCCCTATACAGGAAACTTTATGCCTCCAAAACCTGATTTGTCATTTTCTGGTTTAGAAGAGTTTGTGGATGAGCCTATAGTTAGTGAGCCTACACTTAAGAAGCTTGTAGTTAAGACTAGTGAAGCTAAGACTAATGCAGACAAGCCTAAGGCAGTTAGAAAGAATAATGACGCTCCAGTTATTGCTAAATGGGTGTCTGATTATGAGGAAGAAGATGTGCCTCAAGCTAAGATTGAAAAGAAAACAGTTAAGTCTAGTTTTGCTAAAATAGAGTTTGTTAAATCTAAAGAGCAAGTAAAATCTCCTAGGAAAACAACTGTTAAACAAGGTAATCAAAATAGGCTGAACACACATAGTCCTAGAGGAAACCAAAAAACTAGAATAACATGATGTCTCAAAGATTAGGAAGTAATTTTGAGATGATTAACAAAGCATGCTATGTGTGTGGAAGTTTTGATCACTTCCAGTATGATTATGATTACTATCAGAGATAGTTTAATAATAAAAAGATGGTAAAACCAGTGTGAAACTATACTTAAAGGGTGAATCACCAGAATTTTTCTAGAATGACTTACCCCAATCCTAAAAGGAGCATGGTTCCAAAAGCAATATTAATGAGGTATGGCCTAGTATCACTTACTACTACTAGACCAATTAATACTACTCAACCCAAAACAATAGTGAATAGTGCAAGACCAATGACAAATGTTTTTAATAAAGCACATTCAACTATTAGAAGACCCATTAACAACAAAATAGCAACTAAAAATAGTAATTTTAATCCAAGGGTTATTTCTATTAGTTGTAAGAATGTTAATACTGCTAGGCCAAAAGCAGTAGTTAATACTGCTAGGCCAAAAGCAGTACTTAATGTTGTTAGGGGAAACTAGGTTAATGTTGTTAAGGCCTTAACTTGTTGGGTTTGGAAACCAAAGACTAAAGTAATAGACCATGTTTCTAAACATAACAGTGCATCAACCATTCTGAAAAGGTTTAATTATATTGATGCACAAGGCAGATCCAAGTCAGTGATGGCTTGGGTCCCCAAAAGAGACTGATTTTCTTACCACATGTGCAGAGCAATCTACAAATGGATTTACATGACCAAGGAGTGATTGACAGTATATGCTCAAGGTACATGACATGGAACTGTCCTATCTTATTGATTTTGAAGAAATTAATGGAGGATATGTTGCCTTTGGAGGTAACCTCAAAGGAGGGAAAATTAGATTTTAAAAATGTGTATTTTGTAAGAGAATTATAGTTTAACCTCTTTAGTGTCTCACAAATGTGTGACAAAAAGAATAGTGTTCTCTTTAATGACACTAAATGTATTGTTTTATCTCTAAACTTTAAGTTAACTGATGAAAGTCATGTTTTACTTAAGGTTCCTAGAAAAAACAATATGTATAATGTTGATTTAAAGAATATTGTTCCTAAAGGAGGACTAACTTTTCTCTTTGCAAAAGCCACATCTGATGAATCTAAACTATGGCATAGAAGGCTTGGACATATAAATTTCAAAACTATGAATAAACTGGTTAAGGGAAATCTTGTAAGAACCTTCAAAACTCTTTGAAAATGATCAAACTTGTGTTGCTTGTCAAAAGGGAAAGAAACATAGAGCTTCTTGTAAGTCCAAAACAGGAAGTTCAATCAGCCAACCTTTACATATGTTGCACATGGATTTGTTTGGTCCAACATTTGTAAAAAGCTTAATGAAAAAGATATATTGCCTAGTTTTCATAGATGATTACAGTAGGTTTAGTTGGGTTTTCTTTCTAGCTACTAAGGATGAGACTAGTAGCATTCTTAAGTCCTTTATAGCAGGAGTAGAAAATCTAATAGATCAAAGGGTTAAGGTAATTAGGTGTGACAAAAGAGTTGAGTTTAAGAATAAGGATATGAATCAGTTTTGTGAGAGAAAAGGTATTAAGAGAGAATTTAGTGTAGCTAGAACTCCTAAAAAATAGAGTAGCTAAGAGGAAAAATAGGACACTAATTAAGGTTTCTAGGACAATGCTAGCTAATTTTAAGCTACCTACTACTTTTTGGGCTGAAGCAGTTAATACTGCTTGCTATGTTTAAAATAGGGTATTGGTAATTAAGCCTCATAACAAGACCCATTATGAACTTTTTCTTGGTAGAAAACCAGCTTTAGGCTTTATGAGACCATTTGGGTGTCCTGTTACAATCCTTAATACCATAGATCACTTAGGCAAGTTTGATGGTAAGGCTGATGAAAGATTGTTTGTTGGGTACTCAATTAATAGTAAAGCCATTAGAGTATTCAAAAGTAGAACAAGGATAGTTGAAGAGAACCTGCATGTCCAATTTGGTGAGAATACACCTAATATTGCAGGAAGTGGGCCAAATTTGCTTTTTAATATTGATGCACAAACAAAGTTAATGAATTATAAGCCAGTTGTTGCAGGAAATCAATCTAATGGTAATACATGTACAAAAGCATGTGATGATGCAGGTAAAGCTAGAAGGGAGACAGTACCTGGCAAAGATTACATTCTGCTACCATTGTGGCCTGCTGATCCACTACTCTCTTAAAATTCAAAGAGTTCTCTTGATGCTGGATTCAAACCTTTAGGAGATAATGAAAAGAAGTTTACTAAAGAACCAGGAAAAGAAGGTGGTGATCCAAGTAATATGAATGATAGTGTTACCATTAATAACAATATTAATACTGCTAGTGATGGAAACAGCACTAACAAAGTTAATACTGTTAGTTCAACTGTTAATACTGCTGGCATAGAAGTTAATGCTGTTAGTAGTAATACAAGCATTGAACTTCCAGATGATCCAAATATGCCTAAATTGGAAGATATTGTTTATTCAGATGATGCTAAAGATGTTAGTGCAGAGGCTGACATGAATAATTTAAATACATTTATGCCTGTTAGACCTATTCCAACTACAAGAATACACAAAGATCATCCAGTTGAACAAATTATTGGAGACTTGAATTCAGAACCCTAAACAAGAAGAATGACAAAGAATTTGAAAGAACATGGTATGTTTAGTTTAGTTCAGCAAAGAACAAACCATAAAGACTTTCAAAATTGCTTATTTGCTTTCTTTCTATTACAAGAAGAATCCAAAGAGGTAATTCATGCATTGAAGGATCCAAGCTGGATTAAAGCTTTGTAGGATGAGCTTTTACAATTCAAATTACAAAAGGTTTGAATCTTGGTGGATTTACAAAATGGCAAAAGGGCTATTGGTACTAAATGGGTCTTTAGGAACAAGAAGGATGAAAGAGGCATTGTTATAAAGAACAAAGCAAGGTTAGTTACTCAAGGGTACACACAAGAAGAAGGGATTGATTATGATGAAGTCTTTGCTCCTGTTGCCAGAATTGAAGCAATTAGGCTATTCTTAGCCTATGCCTTATTTAAAGACTTTGTGGTATACCAGATGGATGTCAAGAGTACTTTTCTTTATGGTAAGATTGAAGAGGAAGTCTATGTTTGTCAACCATTAGGATTTGAAGATCCAGACTTCCCTGATAGAGTATACAAAGTAGAAAAGGTACTTTATGAACTGTATCAAGATCCCAGAGCTTGGTATGAAACCTTGTCAACTTACTTATTGGACAATAGGTTTCAGAGAAGAAAGATAGACAAGACTTTGTTTATCAGAAGGGACAAAGGTGATATTTTGTTAGTTCAAGTGTATGTAGACGATATCATATTTGGCTCTACAAAGAAGTCATTATGCATAGAGTTTGAGAAGATGATGCATAAGAAGTTTCAGATGAGTTCTATTGGTGAACTCACATTCTTCTTAGGACTGCAAGTAAAGCAGAAGGAAGATGGGATTTTTATCAGTCAAGACAAGTATGTGATTGAGATTTTGAAGAAATTTGGTTTTACTGATGTCAAGACAGCAAGCACACCTATGGAAACACAAAAGGCTTTGCTCAAAGATGAAGATGGTGAAGAAGTGGATGTTTATTTATATAGATCAATGATTGGTTCATTGATGTATCTTATTTCTTCATGACCTGATATTATGTTTGTAGTGTGTACATGTGCAAGATACCAAGTCAACCTAAAAGTGTCACATCTTTATGCTGTGAAAAGAATTTTTAGATACTTAAAAGGTCAACCTAAATTAGGCCTTTAGTATCTAAAAGATTCACCTTTTGATTTGGTAAGCTAGAAACTAGATACATGATGTGGTATGGTTGTTTGGAGGCCACGGCTAACAAGGAGCAACAAGAAAGTGATTTGGCGACTAAATTATGAGTATCAGCAAATTGTAGGGTCGTCATTGTGTTGGGTTTTGATGATAAATGATGAAATTGAGTTAGGGTTTATGATTAGAGAGTATATGAAAGATTGAAATCGATTAAATGATTGAATGAAACCCTTAATCAAAGTATTTATGAAACTACCCTCAACAACATTAACATTTACCAGCAGTTGTAAGTTATGCCTAGCAGCATTAACTTTTACCTAGCAGTTGTAAGTAACCCAGCAGTAGTAACTCAACAGTAAATTAAGCCTAGCAGCATTAACTTAAAACCAGTAGTAGTAAGTTATGCCTAGCAGCATTAACTTTCCCTAGCAGCAGTAAGTTTATGCCTAGCAGCATTAACTTTGAATCAGCATCATAAACTCTAATTCCTTTCTAATCAGCTTTTCTATCATCAAATTAATATTTCTATTTTTGATTTCTCTCAATTCTTTTAGCTCATAATTCTCTCTGTCTGTTTTTAATTTCTCTCAATTCTTTTAGCTCATAATTCTCTTTGTCTATTTTTGATTTCTCTCAATTCTTTTACTCACCAAATCACTCTATCTGATTTTATCACACATCTCTCTTTCTGTTTTTAATCTCACTAATTCTCTCTATTATTTTACCACACCATTTTCTTAATCAGGACTTTAAAGATTGAGCATTCCAATACTAGCAATCAGATATTGAAATCTACTTACATCAAATGCTTTTATAAGCAAATCTGCAACATTCTAGTCAGTATGAATATTGATCATCTGAATTAGCTTCTTTTCATTGGAATCTCTGATAAAGTGATGTTTAATCTCATTGTGCTTTGTTTTTTTTAATGAAAAACAGGGTTCTTAACTATGCATATAGTAGTCTCATTATCAATATAGATCTTTGTATGCATAAAGTTATACCTATAATCAAGCAATTGATTTTGAATCCAAAGTAGTTGGCCACAACAACTTGAAGCAGCTACATATTTAGCCTCTGTTGCAGAATTAGCAACTACAGTCTACTTCTTGCACTGATATGAAATCAATCTACACCCAAGAAATTGACAACCTCCTATTGTGGACTTTCTATCTAAGCTTGCTTCAGCATAATCACTATATGTGTACGCTACCAAATCAAAAGGTGAATCTTTTAGATACCAAAGACCTAATTTAGGTAGACCTTTTAAGTATCTAAAAATTCTTTTCATAGCATGAAGATGTGACACTTTTGGGTTGACTTGGTATCTTGCACAGGCACACACTACAAACATAATATCAGGTCATGAAGAAGTAAGATACATCAATGAACCAATCATTGATCTATATAAATAAACATCCACTTCTTCACCATCTTCATCTTTGAGCAAAGCCTTTTGTGTTTCCATAGGTGTGCTTGCTGTCTTGACATTAATAAAACCAAATTTCTTCAAAATCTCAATCACATACTTGTCTTGACTGATAAAAATCCCATCTTCCTTCTGCTTCAGTTGCAAACCTAAAAAAATGTGAGTTCACCCATAGAACTCATCTAGAACTTCTTATGCATCATCTTCTCAAACTCAATGCATAATGATTTCTTTGTAGAGCCAAAAATGATATCATCTACATACACTTGAACTAATAGAATATCACCTTTGTCCCTTCTAATAAACAAAGTTTTGTCTATCTTTCCTCTTTAAAACCTATTGTCCAACAAATAAGTTGACAAGGTTTCATACCAAGCTTTGGGATCTTGATGCAGTCCATAAAGTACCTTTTCTACCTTGTATACTCTGTCAGGGAAGTTTGGGTCTTCAAAACCAGTTGGTTGACAAACATGGACTTCCTCTTTAATCTTACCATAAAGAAAAGCACTCTTGACATCCATCTGGTACACCACAAAGTCTTTAAATAAGGCATAGGCTAAGAGGAGCCTAATTGCTTCAATTCTGGCAACAGGGGCAAAGACTTCATCATAGTCAATCCCTTCTTCTTGTGCGTACCCTTGAGTAACCAATCTTACTTTTTTCTTTATCATAATGCCTCTTTCATCCTTCTTGTTCATGTAAACCCATTTAGTGCCTATGGCCTTTTTTCCTTTTGGTAACTCCACCAGGGTCCAAACTTCTTGTTGCTTGAATTGTAGAAGCTCTTCCTGCATAGCCTCTATCCAGCTTGGATCCTTTAATGCATGAATTACCTTTTTGGGTTCTTCTTGTGATAAAAAGCAAGCAAACACGCAATTTTGAAAGTCTTTATGGTTTGTTATTTGCTGAACAGAACTAAACAAATCATGTTCTTCCAAATTCTTTATCATTCTTCTTGTTTGAGGTGCTAAATTCAAGTCTCCAATAATTTGTTCAATTGGATAATCTTTGTGTATTCTTGTAGTTAGAATAGGACTGTCAGGCATAAATGTATTCAAATTGTTTATGTTAGCCTCTGCACCAACATCTTCAACATCATTATCTTAATAAACAATATCTTCCAATTCAGGCATATTTGGATCATTTAGAAGTTCAATCCTTGTTTTTGCACCAACAGCATTAACTTTTATGTCAGCAGCATTAACAGTTGAACTAACAGCATTAACATTGTTAGTGTTGTTTCCATTACTAGCAATATTAACATTGTTAGTGCTGTTAACATTATCATCCTCTTTCTCTTAATCATTACTTGAATCACTACCTTCTTTTTCTCATTCTTTAGTAACCTTCTTTTCATTATCTCCTGAAGGTTTGAATCCAGCATCAGGAGAACTCATTGAATTTTGAGATAATGGTAGATCAGTAGGCCATAATGGTAGCAGAATGTAATCTTTGCCAGGTACTATCTCCATTCTAGCTTTACCTGCATTATCATATGCTTTTGTACCTGCATTATCATTAGACTGATTTCCTGTAATAACTGGCTTATAATTCATTGACTTTGTTAGTGCATCAATATCAAAAAGCCAAGTTGGCCCCCTTCCTGCAATATTAGGTGTATTCTCACTAACTTGGACTTGCAGGTTCTCTTCAACTATCCTAGTTCTACTGTTGAATACTCTAAATGCTTTACTATTGATTGAGTACCCATGAAAGAATCCTTCATCAACCTTACCATCAAACTTGCCTAAGTGATCTATGGTATTGAGAATTGTAACAGGGCACCCAAATGGTCTCATAAAGCCTAGAGCTGGTTTTCTACCAAGAAAAAGTTCATAAGGGGTCTTGTTATGAGGCTTAATTACTAATACCCTATTTTGCACATAGCAAGCAGTATTAACTGCTTCAGCCAAAAAAGTAGTAGGTAGTTTAGAATCAGCTAGCATTGTCCTAGCAGCCTCAATTAGTGTTCTCTTTTTCCTCTCAGCTACTCCATTTTGTTGAGGAGTTCTAGCTACACTAAATTCTCTCTTAATACCTTTTCTCTCACAAAACTGATCCATCTCCTTATTCTTGAACCCAGTTCCATTGTCACACCTAATTACCTTAACCCTTTGATCTATTAGATTTTCAACTCCAGTTATAAAGGACTTAAGAATGCCACTAGTCTCATCCTTATTAGCTAGAAAGAAAACCCAACTAAACCTACTGTAATCATCTATGACAACTAGGCAATACATCTTTTTCATTAATCTCTTTACAAATGTTAGACCAAACAAATCCATGTGCAACATATGTAAAGGTTGGCTGATTGAGCTTACTATTTTGGACTTACAAGAAACTCTATGTTGCTTTCCCTTTTGACAAGCAACAAAGGTTTGATTAATTTCAAAAAGTTTTAAAGGTAGACCTCTTACAAGATTTCCCTTAACCAGTTTATTCATAGTTTTGAATTTTATGTGTCCAAGCCTTCTATGCCAAAGTTTAGATTCATTAGATGTGGCTTTTGCAAAGAGACAAGTTAGACCTCCTTTAGGAACAATATTCTTTAAATCAACACTATACATATTGTTCTTTCTAGGAACCTTAAGTAAAACATGACTTTCATCAGTTAACTTAAAGTTTGGAGATAAAACAATACATTCAGTGTCATTAAAGAGAACACTATTCTTTTTGTCACACATTTGTGAGACACTAAAGAGGTTAAATTGTAAGTCTCTTACAAAATACACATTCTCAAAATCTAAATTGCCAGTTTTGATTGTACCTCTGCCTGTGATTTTCCCTCCTTTGGGATTACCTCCGAAGGCAACATATCCTTCATCAATTTCTTCAAAGTCAGTAAGATAGGACATGTTCCCTGTCATGTGCCTTGAGCATCCACTGTCAATCACTTCTTGCTCTTGTAAATCCATTTGTGGATTGCCCTGCACAGATGGTAAGAAAATCAGTCTCTTTTGGGGACCCAAGCCATCACTGACTTAGATCTGCCTTGTGCATCAATATAATCAAACCTTTTTAGGATGGTTGATGCACTGTTGTGTTTAGAAACATGGTTTATTACTTTAGTTTTTGGTTTCCAAACCCAACAAACTAAGGCCTTAACAGCATTAACCTGGTTTCCCTTAACAGTATTAAGTACTGCTTTTGGCCTAGCAACATTAACTGCTGCTTTTGGCCTAGCAGTATTAATATTCTTACCACTAACAGTATTAACCCTCTTATTAAAATTACTGTTTTTAGTTGTTGTTTTGTTGTTCATTGGCCTTTTAACAGTTGAATGTGCTTTATTAAAAACATTTGTCATTGGTCTTGCACTATTCACTGTTGTTTTGGGTTAAGCAGTATTAACTGGTCGAGCAGTAGTAAGTGATACTAGACCTGACCTCATTAATACTGCTTTTGGAACCATGTTCCTTTTAGGACTGGGGTTATTCATTCTAGAAAATTCTGGTGATTCACCCTTTGAGTATAGTTCTACACTGTTTTTACCATCTATTTATTATTAACTGTCTCTGATGGTAATCACAATCATACTGTAGGTGATCAAAACTTCCACACACATAGCAAGCTTTGTTAATCATCTCAAAATTACTTCCTAATTTTAAGACATCATGTTATTCCAGTTTCTTTGGTTTCCTCTAGGACTATGTGTGTTCAGCCTATTTTGATTACCTTGTTTAACAATTGTTTTCCTAGGAGATTTTACTTGCTCTTTAGATTTAACAAACTTTATTTTAGCAAAAGTAGACTTAACTGTTTTCTTCTCTTTCTTAGCCTGGGGTATATATTCTTCCTCACTATTAGACACCTAATCCTTAATAATTGGAGCACCATTATTCTTCGTAACAACCTTAGGCTTGTCTGCACTATCCTTAACTTCACTAGTTTCAACTACTGGCTTCTTAACTGTAGGCTCACTAACTATAGGCTCATTCACAAACTCTTCTAAACCAGATAATGACAAATCATGTTTTGGAGGCATAAAGTTTCCTGTATAGGGAGGTGGAACAACATTATACCCTAAACTTGTTTTGCACTTATCAACTATCTGACAATCTAGTAGTTTGTTTAAGTTTTAAGATGAATTCTCAAAATTTTCTACTGTTAGCTGAATTTCATCTTTTTGTTTTTGAACCAATTCCAAATTTCTCCTAAGCTCTGTAATGGATACTTCTTTTAAATAAATCTCACGTTTTAAGACCTTGATATCTTTCTCATAAACAGACTCATTTTTCTTATAAACTAGAAGTCTTGCTTCTACCGACTCTAAACCTGTTTTAAAAGCAATAGTATTTAACTTAGCTGTCCTTAAGTCTTTTAATAGTTGTTTATTTTGTTCCTTAAGAATTTTAACATTCTCCAAACAAAATAATGAACAGTTTGAATCAATAGATACCTCAGAGTTAGAACTTGTAGAAGAGTAAGCCATAAGTGCAAAGTTAGTTGGACCTTCTTCTGCTTGATCACTCCAATCATAATCACCAAGACCATCACATGAGATCAAAGCATTGGAAGTAGTTGTCTCCACTGGCACACTTCTTCATGTGCTTTCCCTGTTCTTGTTTTCTTGGTTTCTTGGAGTTCTGCATTCCCTGGCAAAGTGTCCCCTCTTGTGGCAGTTGTAGCACTTTACCTTGGACTTATCAAACCCAATGGTCTCATTACCATTAATAGTCACCTTCTTTTTAGTGTTCTTCAAGAACCTTCTAGCTCTCATAGTCAACATAACCATCTGCCATCTCAAATCCATCTCTTCCAAGTCATCTGGATGGAGTTGTTATAGATCCTCATTTGTAAGTTGAGGATTGTTTGGTTGACAAGAAAAGAATGAACAGATCACAGCATCACTCAAGTTATCAACATTTGTGGAGTTAGCAGCACTAACTTGAGTGCTAACAATAGAAACTCCATGAGCAGTGTTAACTGCTTCATTAGTGCTGCCAGAGTTGTTAGATGACATAAAAGCCATGTTTGTGTGCTTGTATTTGAGCTTGATGTCCCTTTGACTTCTGGTTCATATACTTTAAGATTGTTGTAGAGATCATCCATGCTCATTGCCTCTAATTCAGGCTTATTCCTCTATACAACAGCGTGTGTGTTCCATTCTGGTGACAAAATTCTTATAACACCCCCATTTTTGACATATAGCAGCGGAATCTAGTCTGGGGTATTACTTAATAGTGCAATAGTCATAATCATAGAAAATGACTCAAAAGAGTCGTTTTTGGAAAATTTTGTTATCATTCATTTATTCATCAGAGTTTTACAAAAGGACAGGTCCTAAAATATAAAAACATAAAGTTTGAATGATAACAGTTTAGCCATCTTCAAGTCCGTGCCACTCCGTGCCATGGTTGCTCAATTACCCGAGATAAACAGGCTAAAAAGTCAACACAAAGGTTAAGTGAAATTCATAGGTTTATGATAAATAGTTGAATACAAGTCATCATAGACAGTGGGTTACGTTGTTATACACCCATAAGTGTAATAATTGCAACACATACAATTATTATGGAAACCAATATTAATAGTGCATTATTACGTCAAAGCTTATGGCGCACAAACTGACTTGTGTATATATCAATAATGATATATATAATGATAATGGCCCCCGGTATAGGTAATTGCCATATACCTATGAGATTCAAATATAGTGCGTTTGGTTACCTATCCGGCTAACACAAACGGGATTCGTCAATCCCAATAGGCCTATCCACCATATTCGCGTTCACTCGCAAGTGATTAATGGTCCATAATAGTGGGGTCTTTTGGCATAAAGGGACTTAGATCACAAGCAATAATATATTATGATATAGCATACATTTAGAAAACACTTGTATTTATAGTTTATAGCATGTATCACCCTCACGGGTTTATGAAAACATTCAAGAGATTTAAAAGTGACGCTATGAACTTACCTTAACAGTATAGGAAAATCTGATTGATGGCAAAAGTATATGAAATGAAAGTAAAGGCTTCGTCACACAACCTAGGTAATATGTCAAGTCTTAGTTTGATTGGATATGTTTTATTTCATAATGAAATATCACTTTGATTGGATTTATTATGGAAATATTGCATCACTGTTCGGGCCATCATAATTCAGAGGTCATGTAGTAAACGTTTGAGGAGCCAGGACACTTTAAATCGTAAATTCAACAAACTCGTCAAAACGTATATCCAAATGAAACCCCTTACATGAAGCTCCCTAGTAATGTGATACATTATAGTTTTAAGTTTCTTCAAAAGCTTAACTTTGTACTAGCAGCATTAACTTTGAACAAGTAGTAGTAGTATCTTATTACAACTAGCTAGAAAATTTTCTACAGAGTACAAGTCAGTTGTATCTAACTATAGATTATTTTTCTTGCAATCTCATCATATAGTACCTAATTTACTCTAGCAGTACAAACACGCTATCAATCAATAAATTGTTACTAAGCAGTAGTAACTAGCAGTACTAATATACACTAGCAATACTAAGTTACACTAGCAGTGGTAACTTTAAGGTCATCAAGAAGCCTTTTAATCCCAATACTTCGTTTCCACGACCCTGACCCCGTTATTCAGCTAGCAACTTGATATTGGAAAAGATTTCTTCCGGGTCGTTGTGCCTTATTCATCTGGGACAAGATTGACCTGACATGGTTGGTACTACAACTCATATATGCTTTAACAGTGGGTTTTCTACATTGAACAGGAGTTCACATCTCCTTGGCACACCTCTACAATCCTTTGCCAAATGACCGGGCTGTTACAATTGAAGCATGTGCGACAAGGCCCTCCGGGTGCATGGTAGGAGTTTTAGGTGGTACACTTGGGCCAAGTACCCATATTCTCTCTTTATATAGGGTTTACAGTAGTAGCAAAAACATTCCCAGTCCTAGTCCTCTTATTATCATTCCTGCCATTGCTTATCCTTGCTTGGTTCCCCCAAATTTCCTATTTTCTCAACCTCATTAATTGATCAATTCCACAAGCCTCATCGGTCAGTGCCACACAGAAATCTGCACCGCTTTTGAATAGTATTTGGCTCCGTTGCTGCTCACCATTCCACAGGTTTTGTGGCTGCAAGGCACCATTCACTACTCATAACACTTTCTACTCTCTCGACTCACACAAAATTTGGAACTAACATAGCCATATCTATGAACCTATTTTTTACGCAGATGGAGCCCCGACCATGGCGTGATTGCACAAAACTTACAGTTTTCCAACTTTTCATTTCATGACGACAAACTCTTGTATCATCATAAACTTAAAGTCATTCCATGACATACTAATAGCAACTTCCCGGCTTAGCTTGCGGATTTAAGAGTTCCACCACGTTAAAGCCTTACCCATAAATGAACCATCAGTGTATTTTACTTTTTGGTCAATACTACAACCACTCATATCAGCCACAGTCTCACATTTTCTCAATCCATCGAGTTAAGAACTACAGCACCTCCCCTACCACTTATTATTCCTTAGGGTTACAAGTAAGACTCCTTATTGAACAACCTACCGGTTGCCATTTACTAATCACTTCACAAAGTTCTCCTGAACGTTCTCATTAACCATATTACCATTTTTGATTTCCATCATTTCCTCGGTTACTAACCTGAGCTAGCATGACGGGTAAGAGGTTCTGCAATTGTTGGGCAATGATCGTCGAGAAGTCGGGTGCTCCCCCATTGGCTCCCTCTACATTCCTATTAGCTCCCTCTACACCCCCATTAGCTCCCATACCTTGGTCATTTCTTTGACCATTTAAACCATTAACACGCTCATTCACATACCTTCACTAGTCTTCTACCCCTTCTAATCTTTACTTCAACATGCACCCGTTTCACCCCTGCTAAGGATTCGGCAGCAGGCCGACCAACACTTTCGGTCCTCATCCTTGGTGGCATTATCTATACGGGGGAGAACATGGGCAACGTTAGGTAGGCAGGAAGACTCGCATATATATAGAATTATCTTTCTAATAATATAGATTACACATAACATCACCTACGGTGTCAAAATCGATTGTGTGAATCAACATTTTATGTAATGAGTGAGTTGTGTTTTCGCTTTAAATACGTTGGCCACCATACTTATATTTGCATCCTTTCCTAGTAATATTTAATATTGAGCTCACACATTTCAACGACTAACATAACTAAAGCACTAAACCGCGAACACATAAAAGTAAAGAAAAGCAAAGCACCACGCACATAGATCATATACACAACTAAACGAGGGTGTTCTTTGGTTATAGCTCTAGGCCAATCCATCCTAGTTCTATATAACCTTGGCTCTGATATCCTATATGTCACACCCCGACAATGGGCGGAACTCGGGATGCTTCATATTGATCAACTATACATGATACAAAATAGAGGAAAAAGACATTGCATAACTTCAAGTCTATGGACCATC
Organism: Tanacetum coccineum; assembly: GCA_026074375.1. Taxonomy (NCBI): domain Eukaryota; kingdom Viridiplantae; phylum Streptophyta; class Magnoliopsida; order Asterales; family Asteraceae; genus Tanacetum; species Tanacetum coccineum. The sequence continues at coordinate 4,978 of BQNB010127915.1, read as the reverse complement.
ATCCTCGAACAGCTCGAGTGATATGTTCCCAAATCGTACTATATTGCACAATCTTTAAAATTATTCAAATGCCCTCAGGGGTCTATAATCCAAACTTAATCTAAAACATCCTAAATACTAGAATCAAACCAAAAACAAAATAACAAGCAAGTAAGACTTCAAATAAAAAATCCACTTGGGATTACTTTTTAGTAGCTATCACATCACCAACTACTCTTCTTTACTTCACCAAAATGATACTTGAAAACGTCACAAAAATGTTGGTGAGCTAGTAGGTTTGACAATTATACCAAAAGTTGTGCCAATATTCAAAAACAGTGGGACATAGTGCTATACGACAGTGAATATATACGTTAAACAATATTAGCATCGCATTCTAATTCATAATAATAACATATGTCTCTTACGCACCTAAAGGGGCCTACCAGATAAGCACTAAATTTAGGGTTAGGTCCATACTCAAACCTGGTAGGCGTACCCATCCGCTCCAATAATCACACAAATACTGAGTAGGCGTACCCATCCGCTCTAATAATTACACAGATACTGGGTAGGCGTACCCATCCACTCCAAACAATCATACAACACATAATATTCACATAGCAGTCATAAGCACATGTCTTGTCCCAAATACAAAACCACATTTCGTACAGATCAATTCAAAACATTTCAAAACACATATGAGTATCATTTTCCCTGAACAGAAAAATAGTAAAAAGTGGGGCTAAGAGAACTCACCTCAAGCAAGTCTTTAGCAACCAAATCTCAATCACACAAGCAAATGCAACGACGCCCGCACACGACCTAGTCTAGTTAATGTCCCAATTTAATCATCCAATTCCAAAACAATCTTCACGTTTGATGCATAGAGTTTAGACGCGTTGTACAATTACCCAAAACTATTTAGTGGTGTGATGGTTGACGACATATCCCAACAATCATATCAATCCCATTACTCGATAATACATACTTATACTATTTAGAGAAAATAGATAAGTAATATAAATAAATATTTATAATTAATAATTATAAATATATGTCGACAAGTCCATTCGGTAACCTTAGTCACTTCAAAATAATCATAATACGGTT
>BQNB010127914.1:2391-16955 GCA_026074375.1 Tanacetum coccineum | reverse complement strand
GTACTCGGTACTTATACGACCTATGATAATTTAGGTTGCATTCGATCTTTTACGTGACACTTTATCTGCGATATTTGGAACTCAAGGTGAGTTCATAACCCTACATATTTACGATTTCAATGATTTATAATTATGGGGTGGAAACATGCTTTGTTTTATAAATTGGACGCAAGTATTGATTACATGTTGCCTAAGTAGCGATAACCCAAGTTAAGCCCATTATCATGAACTGTCAATTGCATAGATGTAGTTGGGAATTACACTATGTGAGCGCGAAGATCTATTTGGGAAACGGCCTCCCCGTTTAGGTGACTAGCTATCACCGTGAACGAACGTTATAGCATGTCGAATTTTGGATGTTTAGGGTTAGACATCCATATGGGCATAAATTGCAATATATAGTTTAATTGCAAGAAAGATCGTCGAGCTTCAGTGTCATGAGCTTAGTGTAAATGTAATCTAGTTTTTGTGAGATCTGCATGTGTTGCATTATCACTAAAAAGACTTGCGGTCCTGCACATTATGATTTTATCAAACCTATGAATTCACCAACAATTTTGTTGATGTTTTTAAGCAATGTTTTCAGGAGATCAATAGGCATGGGATGCCAAGGATGCATTGGGTTATATTTTGGATTGCACGCTTAAAGATTTAGGTGCATCATATTTGGGGAAATGTATTGTCAACTTTTGTAATATTCGGCAATGAACAAGTAAAGCTATATGCTTTTGTATTAAATCTTTCAATTAAATCCAATGTATCATTTTAAACGACTTTTTGTGTCGTTCTTATATATCTTGTGCTATTGATCTTGAAGTAACACGCCCCGGACCCTTATTCCGCTGCGACCCAATTTGGGGGTGTTACAGATTGGTATCAAGAGCCAAGGTTATAGAGAACCAGGTCAAATGATTTTGCTGGACTATAACCGTTTTCAAAAGTTGTTTTATAACAAGGGGATTACACGGGACATACATATGTGCATACATTCATGCATACACTACTTGTTGCATTAGTTGGTTGGACTAGATGCATTTGTACTTGATATACATGTTATAATTATAAATGTATATTACTATAAGAGTCTTATATTAAGTACTAATATAAGCTATTTTGAATTTTCAGATTCAGTCATGTCAGATTCGGATGAATCAGGGATTACACACACGGAGGTTTCCAGCCCATTTGAGGATCTATCAGACATCGGATCACCTAGAGCCGATGACCATGAGTTCCTTGAGCCAGAGGACCCGTATGTAGAGGCCGCTCTTCAGGCACCACCCTCTCCAGATTATGTGCCAGGCCCGGAGGAGCCTGAGCATGCTAAACACACAAATGAGTGCTAATGATAAGTTTGGGCTTGGGTATGGGGATCACAGATATGATGGTATTTTGAGCTATGAAAATGAAGTTTTACAAAGTGTTTTTATGAATAAAGAGAGTGAGTTAGAAAAACAACCTTTTTTTTGTATGATCGGTTTGTTACATTGATGGAATGCATGTGTTCCCTCCCTATGTTAGGGAATTATATGCTTCAGGACTGGTGTAGAAATGCTGATTCTAAGTTTACTTATGGTCCAAAACAGCCTATCACAAGTGAATCTGAAACAAACACTAGTGATTTTAGTTCTTGTGAGTCTGAGTCTAGTGTAGAATCACTTGAATGTTTTCCTTAAACAAGTTGTTAAAGAACTAAAGTGCTGTGAACAAAAGTTTGACTGATGCTCCTATCATTGAGGAGTATGAGTCAGACTCTGATGATGATTGTGTGTCTATACCTTTAAAAGAAATAGAACAACATAGTTTTGTTGTTGATTCTGATAAGCATGTAAAAACCTCTAGGGAAAATGTTAAAGATAAACACACACATAGTCAATACCCCAAAGTTAATAAGAAAGACTTAAATGAATCCAAAAGAGTGGGGTTGGGATATGGTTTTACAAGAAGAGCATGTTTTGTTTGTGGTAGTTTTAGTCATTTAATAAGAGATTGTGATTATCATGAAAAAAGAATGGCTAAGCAAGTTGAACTAAACAAACAAAAGATGGCTAAGGGTAATGGTTCAGGGGAGAGTAAACCAAAATGGAACAATGTCCAAAGAATGAATCATCAAAATCAATTTGTTCCTACAGCAGTACTAACTAGAACTGGTAGAATTCCAGTTAATACTGCTAGACCCAGCAGTACTAACAAGGTTAGTACTGCTAGACAAAATTCTAGTCAAGCAGTCTTGTTAGTACTGCTAGACAAAATTCTAGTCAAGCAGTACTAACTAGTGCTGCCAGGAAAGTTAATACTGTTAGACCCAAAATGAATGATAATAGACCAAAAACTGTTTTTCACAAAGTTCATTCACCTTTTAGAAGACCATTTAATAGACCAACAACATCAAAAGCTAATACTGTTAAGGCCTCAGCTAGCTGGGTTTGGAAACCAAAACATGAAGAATTAAACCATGTTTTCAAATCTAATAGTGCATCAAAGACCCTGACAAGATATGATTATGTTGATGCACTAGGCAGGTTCAAGTCTGTTTTGGCTTGGGACTTCAAAAGACACTAACTTTCTTATTGCAGGGCAATTCATAAAGATAGTGTGATTGTGTATTACTGTGGTCTGTATTTTTTTGTGCTTTGTGGACTAACTTTTTGCAGGTAAAGCAAATAAAAGTGTTAGATGGAAAAGATAGTTGATGTTGTTCATATTATTGGTGCTGATATTGTATTAGTACTGCTAGTAAATTGTTTTTTTTTTTATTGCCATGTTGTTACTTAGTACTGCTAGTACAAAGAAACTTAGTACTGTTTGTATTACATTAGTACTGCCAATGGTGTTGAAGGTTAGTACTGGTCATGTTTATTAGTACTGCTGGCATCTTGGTTAATACTGCCAGTATTAAAAGGTTTGTACTGTTGGATATTTATGCTGCTAGTGATTTATATGTTTGTACTGCCTTCGTCGTCCGAGAAAGTTTTAATGCTGTTAGTTTTGTCCGAGAAAGAAGTTTATGCTGTAAGTGCTGTACGATATATGATAAAACACATAGTTTGGTTCTCGGATAGTTTGTTCTTAGCCTGATCTATTGTAACACCCCCAAAAATGAGTCGCAGCGGAAATATGTCAGGGGGCGTTACTTCATAATATAATAGCACAAGATACAAGAGAACGACCTCTAACTGTGTCGTTTGAAAAGTTATCTCGTTGATTTTCTTGAAATTGATATAAAACATTTGTCCCATAATTGCATCACCATGAAAAACTTGAATGTAAAGACTCCAATGCACATCAAATAGTCCAAGCATCTAATTCACCTGAGAAAAACATGCTTAAAAGTGTCAACATTAAAGTTGGTGAGTTCATAGAGTTTTGTAAGTATAAATGTAAATGTTGGAATCCAAAGATTTATAACATATGCATGACCATTTCAATCCTTATAATAATCGCCAAAAATGTAAGAGTACATGTAGAACCAAAAGAGTTTAGTGTTTATTGCTTCGCCGCAATATAATGAAAAGTGTTCAGAAATTAATAATGTTTAACAAGTAGTATGGACAGTGAGCATGATTTTCAAAATTTGGGTTACTATAACAAATACCGTACCATAGATAATATCTGCTGTTGCGCTAAGCTCATGCACCGAACCTTAAGTATTACGTTAGCTATAAAGTTAGTGCCCGGTAGGTGCATTGCCTAGCACTGTTTCTCAATGTAAGCGTCCGTGTACATGGTAGTAGCGTTGTTATCTATTCGACGGGGGAGTTCATTCCCCAATAGATCTATTCACCGCATTCGCGCTCCTCAACGGTCCTCCGGTCAAGCATTAACGGTTCATGATAGGGCCTTTCAGGCATTGAGTAAACTTGGCAAAACTCGGAAAAAGGGAAATTCTCACATAAAGTACTGTTTCCAAGTAAAAAGTAACCATTGTATTTGTAATAGCTTTGAGTTATTAAATCCATAAGTAGAAAAGAGGTGATATTAAATCAAGTAGTTGAATTCGAAATGGGTATGTAAACAATTTCGTTAAACATAGTATGAAACGAGTAAGTGACAAGGTATGAAAACCAAGTTTGTAATCAACCATTAATTGGGTTTGTAATGAATTTGTAAATCATGTATGTAAACCAAAATGTGTAGAATATTATGAGAAAAGATCATTGTAATCGATATGTATACATAGTTGTATTGAGCATGTATTCTCCCCGAGATATTTGTAAAGTAAATGTAAAACAAGTGAACGAGGGGCTATAACTCACATCGTTGACGAGAATGATTGGCGGGAATGTACACATTGAGTACAAGACGAAACGGAAACTGAAACGGCTCGACCAAGAAGTTGCAGCTTAACTTAACGGCTAAGTCTCACTAGCCTAGGATAACTCATTTGGGTTTCCCGATGAATTGCTGTGTCAACGCGACACGTTGATAAAGATTTAGATTTCCATATTGTAATGGTTTGGTGGTTGGTTAAACAAATAAATTGAAAATATAAGCCAAGCGTGTAATATATATTCGTTATATACTTCTTATGAAAAATAACCCTTATATAATTCTTACCGTAACTTATATCACAAAAACGATCAATCTAAAGGTTTATGAAAAGTATATAATACCTTGCAGGTCTTATATAATAAATGCGAGTTGTTAATTAAACCAACTAGTTTGACTCCAATTTAATTAACAAAAGACTTTGAATAAAAGTTACACGTATCTTACTATTATAACTTAAACAACCGAAGTTGGTAACCGTTTATAACCGTTATAAAATATAATTTAATATTTTATAAATTTTGTTTCATCTCTTTAAAAGGGGGGTTCGTTGTGGTCTAAACACTTCGCCTTATTGTAAAAGTATAGTTTTCGTCGTTGTCCAGGTTATTGTATATAAACCATTTAATATATTCTTATACATATTTAATTCCTTTATCGTTCTCTTAAATTAATAGAGTTTTAGTAAATCGTGAATATAGAAAATTATATAAATTTTCGTCATGACTTTTCCGTTGTAAATCGTTTTCCATTTTCGCAAAACTAAACGTTTTCAGTTAATGAATATATATTGAAATCAATCGTGTTTCAATATTTCAAATGCCCGCGTGTAGATGTAATATATTCTACCCATTATATTTAAATCTAAACCAATTATTAAGGATTATTATTTATTTAACGCTAAAAACCTCCAAATAATATGTATCAGTTTTATTCTTTATTAAACATAAGTTATTTTTATTTGTGTTTCTTTATTTAAACCAAATAAACCTCGTCGTTTTCTCGTTGACTCGTAAACCAAACCGCCTCGTTGGTGGTGGCTGATAAGCCAAACGCACCCACTGTTGGTGTCTAACAACAAACGCGCCTTGCTCTGAAAAACTAAACCGGACCCCTTTCGTTGCATAACAAATCAAACGCACCCGTTCTGGTAAACCTATATCAAACGCCCTATTATTAGTTTTTTCTGTACAAACCAACAGCCATTATGGTGTTAACAACAACAAACGCCCTTAATGGGGGGGGGGGGGGGTTTTGGCAGTCACCAACCAAACGACCCTAACCACAATTTACAGCCGGAAATACACACCACCCCCCCCCACCCCCCCCCCCCCCCCCAATTCAGTTTTCTACAAGAGCCAATCGCACCTTTTAGCTATAACAATTACAAACGCTTACCCTATTTTGTTTATCACAACTCAAACGCACCCTAGTCTATACAACCCCAAGCGCACCCTTGGTTGTTGGACCACAACAATGCACCCTTTTCTTGAACCATGAAACCACCCGCGCCCACTGTTGGCGGCTGAGAACCCAAACGCGACAAACCCAGAAACAAACATCCCTAGTTTTTTATTTGCTCAAAACGCACCCCCTGATGGTGCAAACCAAACGCACCCCTTGATGGTGCAAACCAAACGCACCCCCTGATGGTGCAAACCAAACGCACCCCCTGATGTTGCAAACTAAACGCGCCCTTAGCTTGATATAAACACCAACGCACCCTTTGCTGATATAAACGAAACTAACGAACCCTTAGGGGTGATTGTACAGCGAGGTTTATGATGATGGCGATGAGGCAGTGGGGAGGAAGGCACGACGACCGTGGCGACGATAGAGGTGTACGTCGAATGGAGCTGGAGGTGTCACGACGGTGGTGATGAAATGGGTCGCGGCTAGCAGCGGCGATGGATGTGGAGATGGTGTTGCATGGCGGCTGTGGTGTGGCCGGAATCAGCCGCCGGGAAACATGGCTGAAAAAAAATGAGAGAGAAAGAGATGGAGGCTTGGAAAAAGATGTGTAACCCTAACTCCTTAACTTACATATATATATGTAAGAAGTTATAAAAAAAATATGACAAGCCTTGGATAGCCTAGGGTAGATTTTGAAAATATAAACACAGGGACCAATAGTGTAATTTTTTGTAAAATATCGGTTCGGGGCTCATTTGAGTGACTTAACGGATGATTCAAAATACGAAGCTTGCGCCATTGTTTTCCAATTAATTTTTCTGATAAAAATGAGTATTTATTTGATAATATTTCATAAATATTTTTATGACTTTTATAAAAATATTCGTTTATTAATATTCGTTATTTATTAAATGAACCGGTTATGTCTCGTCTGAAATCAAAATGGATTTCAACTCGAATATTCGCTTTATAATTAAATGTTTTCGAATAAAATGATGACTAATTTTATTAAATATTGTTATTTAATAAAAGTGTAAATTAAATATAATTCATGATTGTCCCGTTTCTAAATCTGGCAATGGGGATTGCAGTCACCTTTGACCTGTTTCGGTCTCGGTCCAAAACTAAAAAGTTGTCAGGAATTTTGTCTTTACATCAATTGCATTAGAGTCCGAGTAATAAAAACGTGCTTTAGATGGTCGTTCTTATAAGTCAAGCCAGACCCTAAAAGTCAACGATCGAAATCGTCATTCAAAAATCCGAAAATTCTCGGATGTTACATCTATGGATAGTGGTTTTGAGAATTGGCAAGCTATAAGGGATTGGAGAATTTTCAGGTGTTGGTTTCATTTTAACACAACAAATGGTAATCAATTCATCATGTCTAACCGACACTAAGAATTGGCTATTCCAGTGCAAACGGCATCTGGTAAAGAATTCTTAAATCCGTTGATAGCTGATAGTTTGCTAAAAATTATATGGTTCTCAACTCACCATACTTCACAGTTAAGAGTTGGCTTTTATTTTTTTTTTTTTTTTTAATATTTTTTTGTTTTTTTATTTTTTTTTATTATTTTTTAAATCCAAGATCAGAATAGTTCTTGGTTAAAGACTAAGAAAATCTGTTGATAGCTGATAGTTTGCTAAAAACTAATGGTTTACAATGCACCATGTTATGGCAATGAAGCATTGGCTCGTCCAAAGGCAAACGTGTTTGTAACAAGGGAAAATCAATTCCTTGATGGTTGACAGTTTACCAAAAACTGTATGGTATTAACTCACCAATGTTTTTTAAAATGAAGAGTTAAACTATCAGAGCAAACGGGGACTATTGTAAAGAGAACACTTAATCCATTTATGGCTGGTAGTTTGCCAAAAAACTACAAAGCCACTTGTTGGATTGTTGTGACAAGTTGTTGTGAGTTGCTGAGAAGACAAAGTTGCTATGACGAGGATAGTGTTTAAAAGATCAATGAATGTTAACAGTGTTTGGATACATCTGCTGAAGATGAGAAGCTTTTAATGAAGAAATTGATGATTATCAGTTGAATATCCAAGTTTAGGGAGGGATTGTTGGAATTAAAAGTCTTCTTAATTCTATTAAATATTATGTACTAGTCAATGATAATAAGAGATAGTTTCATCTATAGACTTAATGTTGGTGAAGACTTTATGTTGTGACTTTTATGTTGATTGAGACATTAATGATGATTGAAGACTGTATGATGATTGAAGAATGTGATATGTTGACCACACAGTTAGAAATTATATTGAATACTTAATTATGGTATTCAATATGGTTGACTAGATATGTTAGGAAAATATTATAAACTCTAATGGACTTCTTGGTGTATAAAAGAAGGTCCAGGGTATAGAGTTAGAGAACAGAATTACACACATATACACATACATAGTCAAATAGCATTACATATCTCATAGTTAGTAATCTGTAAACATCTTTGGCAGATTAATAGTAAAGTTTAGTTATTAAACATTGTTCTTCTTAGTATTATAAGCTAATTTCCGCATAGCTTATAGTATCCATAGTCTTTGTTTCTCTTGTGGTTAGTGTGGAACTATTCCATATTGGCTATAACCCTTTACAAGCTAAAGGTTTAAGATCTATACGGTTTGAGACCTACACTCACACTTGCACCTAGGTCAACAAGGGCTTTATCAAAACAAACGTTATTAATAAAACAAGGTAAGGTAAAGCTCCTTGGATCTTTTTCTTTCTTAGGCAGGTTGTGATCAATAGCATCCCGAATCTTTACTTCATGTGCCTCCTTCAAATAATCACGGCAGTAGTTATGTAGTCGCCTTAGGAAGGGGACTGTTTCGGGAAATATGCATATGTGTTGTGGTACCAATACAGAGTATGGACTAGTTTCCATATGACGTATCTCAGATAAATCAGCTGAAGCAGTCGAGATCGATTTCACTTGGTCTTTTAGATTTGTTTTTCGTAGAGCTAGGAAGACTTCCAAAACCTCTTTCTTGCAATACTTTACTCATTTGGCCGATTTGTAGTTCCAAGGTTTTAATCGATACTCTTGAGTTTAATAGCCGCATTCGGTAGAAGGCTCGAATTTCTTTGATGATGTCTGAGTTCTTCTTCATGCCTTTTAGCAATTTGGTCATAAAACTTGGACAACAATTCTGCCATACTTCTCTTCAGCGGGGTACGAGAGTTTCCATTGTTTCGTTCGTAGAATCCTGGTCCTGCTGCTCTGTAATATCCTCCAGGTTGAAAGGGTGCACCGAACTATGTATAGTAAGATTCTTCTAAAGTTTTTCCTTCTTCCTTTTATGGATAATCCTTCGTATAGTATGGTCCCTTACATAGTTTGCATCCGACCTGAGCAGTGTACACTTTCTTATTTACTTTCTTTATTTCTCGTCTGAGATTGTTGAGTTGGGCTTGGATAGCAGCAAGCCCGTCAAAAGTTTCAGTACTTCTGGTCCTTGAAGATGTTCCATTGTGCCATTTCTGGGAATATTTAGCCATTTCTTGGATGGCTATTTTAGCATCAGCAACAGTTTTGGAAGGTATGGCACCCTTTGAGTCCAGAATTTTTCGGGTAGGAACATCGAGCCCATTATAAAACAAGATGACTTCCTGCATGTCGGTTAAGTAATGTTGAGGACACTTCATCAGCAATTCTTTAAATCTTTCCCATGCATAGAAAAGGCATTCATCGGCTTCCTGCTGGAAGTTGTTAATTTCCTCCATTTTCTATGCGATACGGGCAGGTGGACAGTATTTGTTTAGAAATTTAGTTTTAAGAACTTCCCAGGTTGTAATCGAGCCTGATGGCTAGTTCCTTAGCCACATGCTTGCGGCTCCGGTGAGGGATACAGGGAAGGCTCGAAGCATGATTTGATCTTGAGTTACTTTTGGGATGTGAAATAAGTCAACAATCTCTAGAACCTTCTCGATGTGCTCGTTTGCATCTTCGTGTTCCATGCCACTGAAAGTATTGTCACGAAGTTCTTTGAGAAATTGCCCCTTTAATTCAAAGGGGAGTGTCTTGGTTGATCGTGGGCTAGTACGCCGACCGTATTCTCTGGTTTTGCTAATGTACTGCTCCATTGTTTCGTTAATTTTTCTCTCTAAAGTAATGACTTCACTTTGATATGTTCACTAACGCAGCGCCGCCCCCAGACTATCTGAGTACGTCACCCATTCTGTGCTTGACCGTGGGGCATCTGTACGCTTGCTTACCTTGCGGTACCATTCTCGACCTCCACTGACTTGGGCAGTCATCACAACTTTGAGAGTATGTTTCGATTTCATACAAGACCTTGGTTGTATCGAAAAAAAAAAAAAAACGAAAAAAACTAGAAAAAAAACCAAAGAAAAACACCAACAGAATCCTTTCTTGAAGCCTCTCAAATTCTTTGTTTGTCGTGCTCTTTACACTCAATCGTCTTCCGATTTCCGTCTTGTGATTTGAGGAATCAGTACCTTTGTAGACTTCTTGGTCTGCAACAACCTTTAAAACAAATAAAAATAAATCAGTAGGATATGTTCTGATGAGAGAAATCAAATGTAGAATCGAAACAAATAGAGTTTTGTTCTGCTACTGTATAAGATGACAGATACGTCATATTTAATTGATCTGAATACACTGTATAGGTCTATTGAATAGCAGTAATTCGTATTGAGTTAACAGAATACGCCGTTTTGTTTAGGGAACAAATACGCCGTTTAAACTATAAAATCAATACGCCTGTTACTGACAGAGGTTAGTACGAAGCATCCAACTAGTGGATACGCCGTATCAGGTGATTGTCCAGAACAGGAATACTATTTAAAAACACCACATTAAATAATACGATAAATTAAACAACACTATTTCAATTAAACAATTAGCTCTCTCAAATAATCTAAATTAATTTTACACTAAGCAAGTTAAAGGTTAGAAATACTAATAAGAATAAAGATTAACTTATCACTCCTCGGTAACGGCGCCAAAAACTTGATGTGTCATCGTGTGGTGTATAATAAGTGATTATCAAGTTTTACATTTATATTTAGCCAAAAAAACTAAAGACAACACTTTAACGGGCAGTGTACCCGGTCAAGATGTAGCTTCACAGTAAGTAGGGTGTCGAACCGTAAGAGCGAGAGTAACCTAATATTCTATCAGTATTTTAATCTATCTAAATTAGTCTAATTACTTGTTAAACCTATGTTATACATATTTACTAGTGGTAAATGGGGGGTTTTCAGCCTGAGAGACTGGCACATGTTTGGTGGTGACAAAGATTAATTCTACACATAATAAACAATAAAGCAAATAATCATAAGATAAAGAAGCGGTACAAGCCAAATAATAGAAAATTGTATTAACCATGTTAAATCTGATTAAATGTTGATTTGTTTGTTTAGTGTAATGGCTACTTATCTCGAGGCGGCATATCATTCTTAAGACTTAGGCGGTTCTTCATCCTAAGACCTAGATACGAACAATCCTGTCACGATTAACGCATCCGCATAAAGCATCCAATAGTCTAATTATAATCTATCATAGGGAATTAAAGCAGTGGTGATCCTGCTAATACCCTAGCCCATTGGGACTTTACCCACTTATTGCTTAATGTTGTTTTATACACCGGTAGTCCACCACCAAAATCAATACCAATTAATTAAGAACAATATTGGTTGAACAATTATCGGGTCACCTACCGGTCCAACTAAGCTCATAATCAAAGGGTAAGGACAAGGTGTCATTTGTGATCCTATTGGTCCGGGCATACAACACACAACATAGAGAGCTATCCTGACATCTAGATTACTGGTTAAGTCTCACTAGACCTAGTTGAATGATAGGTCGCATGTACAAGCACATATGAATAAACTGACGATGTCTAAAACTCGCTCTACATGCTCATGGGCATCCTAGTTCTTGTTTTCGGAAAAGGTATCCCCCCTCAATTATTGCATGAATTGACTCATTATCTCAAAATTCACATTCCCTCTTATTTCGGGTTTGACCACGCCCGGTGCCTGGTTCCCTCGAGTCAATGCCAGATCCTGCTCCATGGTGAGGTTATCGATTTCCCCATCAGCCATTATGATTTTTTAAAATGTTTAGTAATAAGAAATCAAAAACTAATTTTAGCTCCCCAGTAGCTACGCCAAAAACTTTATGCGTAAAATTGTTTTAATTAATATATGCCAAGTTTTAAAGTTATAAAAATCGTCTACCGATACACACACTAACGAGCAGAGAACCCGGTCGTAAATAGTGGAGTAGTTTGGTAAAGCCGAGGTCGTCCCAAGAGCTAAGGTTTACTAGTTTTAGTTTGATTAGTAAAGTAAAGTGATAGAAGAAATCAAGGAGAAAAGCGTGCTAGCCTAACCATTTCGTTACTAATGCTATGATTACATTTTCCTGTGCAATGTTCAATTATAAGTTCCATTAGTGGTTCTAATATCGACAGACCCGAATTGGCATTTGAGGTCTGTCCTATACTTACTCTGCGATCCCACATTCCCCTACGATCACACGAGCAGGGCATCCAAGTTTGTAGTGGTTAAACCCCAACTATCCTTAAGACCAATCTATAATCTAAACCGATTATTAACCCCCTCTGAAAGAGTTCCTGCATTTTTTAAGTATTTATTATGGCAAAGGCGGTAATTAGGTCAATTCCTACACTAGGGATAGGTGTCAAGCTACCCTAGTACCCTGCTAATCCCAGGTTCAACATGGTAAGTCTAATATCAGGATTAACAAGATCTAAGCCACCCTCTATACTACCAAAACACAGGGATCAATGAAAGGCTATAAGGATATCTAACAGAACCATAATTGAACAGGAAATATTAATCATAACAATAGTAAATACATGGTTAGGCCAGCACTTAGAGTGCTTAGCCGCTCATGGTAACAGAAATGCAAGAATTAATGAACATAGACATGGATTGAATCATCATTGTTCTTACAGTGAATGTTATGAACGATTAAATACAAGAAATGTGTAAAGTGACTTCTCCCTTGGACCTTCTGGTGAAATGCTTCGGACCTTTGGGGTTTGGTTCACCCCTTGGAACTGTGTTGTGAGTTGTGGAAGTGAGTGATGCTGAATGAGCCGGATGAGGGCTCTATTTATATAAATCGAAACTGTTACGGCGTAACCCTTGTGAGACGTTACGCCGTAACCTCGCTACATAAGCTTCTAATACTCTAGGCTAAATCGATGTTACGGCGTAACCTTGTCACCTATGTTACGCCGTAACGCTGACTCGGATAAGTCATCCCTTGTAAATTTGAATGTTGCGGCGTAAAGTAGGAGATGCTTTACGCCGTAAAAGGTGTGATGACTCATTTCTTCATTAGTATATGTTACGGCGTAATCCCTCGGGGGTGTTACGCCGTAAACTGCCTTGAACTCTTCACTTTAGCGCATTTATGTCCAAATCCCTCGTCTTTTGCTAAAATGCTCACTTGGTCCCTGAAAACTAAATATAAGCAATTAAGTAACGTTTTTAGACATTTTATAATATATTTATAAAGCATTTTCATAGGGAATTTAATATTAAAATGTATTAACTATTTGATGTTATCACATGCTTTTTGGTATGTGCTTAAATACACATACCTTTTACCTAATAAAATGAGCTAAAAAGACCAATAATAACCAATAAATACACAAAAATGCATTGTATATGTTTGTATAGTAAATTGTGTCTTACAGGTAACGGATATTACACAAAAGGACAAAAATAATGCAAAAAGGACCAAACCGAGCACGAGAATGGAAAGAGCGCGGAAAACCAAAGCCGAAGGCGTATACATCCTTAATGGGCCAACCCGTACCCACTTATTGGGTCGGGCCAGTCCATTAACATGTTATCCATACTAAGCCTTTTTATAAAAATCATGGTCAAACAAATATTAAATGAGTCAACATTTATTGTTGCTCCATTATCCTCCCTCCCATTCGTTTTAACTACAAACGATTTAGTGGCGGGTAAAATCAATTCACCCAATCCCTCGCTCTTATATGCTTCTAGAAGCCTTATCCCTGACACTCTCTGACACTCAGAATGATACGTTGGCAATCCTACAAGCTGATATTGGTGGATGAGACGTGGAATCAAATTCAAGGGCTCTAAATGATTGCGTGGAGAATAATCAAGATTAAAGGGCTAGGATTGGTTGATGAGGAGAGTCCCAGGGTTCTGGATCCTTCCTCTGAAGGCTATATAAGGAGGCCTCCTCACACACTTGAAGGATGTCTAGTTTTTAGCTTTAGCTTATTGTAGTAACTTTTAGCTTATTGTTTTTATTTTAATGTAATTCACTTTTCATCAACTTGTACTCTCTTTAAAGATTAATAAAATTCAGTTTTCATTTAAATTGTGTTCTTAAATTTTGTTTTTACTTTTATGAAATTATGGTTTGAATGTGTTTAGATAATAGCTAATAAGCTGAATAAGCTCCTTGTTTACTTCATAAGCTAGCTATTATTCAGTTAAGCCTTAAAAAGCTTAACTGAATAAGCATTCATTTCAAATTTCACCACAAAAATACCTCAGCTCTAATTATGGAAGATAAGCCAAAAAGGGAAGGGCTTATGGACAATACCAGCTTGTTTTTAACAAGCTGAAGCTTGTAGAAAAAGCTCATTTGAGCATTTTTAGTCCCTGTTTAGCTGGGACAAAGGTACTTCTCATTTTTTGCTTTTTAGCTTTATTTTTCTTATTTAGCTTATTCACTTGCATATTATGCTTAATTCTGCTTTTAGTTTCTTATTTGTGCTTATTCTGTCCTAGAATAGCTTAATATGCTTAGTTAAAGTTTGCTTTAGGATTTCATATAATCTGTCCATTTTATAGTCAAAACTGCTCATTTGCTTATCTCATTATT
>BQNB010127913.1:0-19364 GCA_026074375.1 Tanacetum coccineum | reverse complement strand
CACTTTTGCTTTACCACGCTTGTATTCACCATTACACCATAGGAAACCCCGAATAATCTGTTGGATATCACTAACAATCCCCATGAGTAAATATAAACAGATCATCTGCAAAACACACATTAATAATTTGGAGCTCCTCACACTGTTTATGATATCTAAATGTTTCGGACATACGAACCATTCTTTAAAGAATAAGGGTCAAGATCTCCATAACAAGTGTGAAAAGATAAGGCAAGAGAGGATCGCCTTGACATTAGTATTTATTTGAAGAAAACGATCAATTATTTCTTGTTTAGCCATTACCCATAATTTCATTGCATCACGTTTGAGAGTACTACGACTTACATGAGCGTATCTTGGTTGCAAATGTTTCTGAAACACCCTCGTTGTTTGCTCGTTGTCAAAGTGGTTAAATGGTAACCCTCGTTGAATCACCAAACCCGCGAATCGTTCACGAAGAACATCCGGATTGTACACGAAAATACTCCCATCTCGAGACATAGACGATTGCCCCGATTCCGCAACCCTCTTTAGTGCTTCACAATGTGGATGGTTGATATGATTCTTCAACGTCGAGTTGGAATCTTTCGAAAAGAAACGCAAGCAATGAATACATTGACTTTTTTTCGTGTTTTCGGACATTAGGCAAATGTTGAAGTCTTTCCAAATCAGGGGGTTTCGATTGTTTGGTAGGATTTGAGCAACCACCGGTGCACTTGATGAACCGACAGCGACGGTAGTTGAGGTGGATTGACTTGCCATTGTTAATTGAAAGAAATAAAGAAATTTGGATTTGCTTTAGAGAGTTTTTTTTGCTTAGGATTGTGATTTTTGAGTTGTGATTAAAATTAGAACACAACCTCTTTATTTATAATCAAATAAAAGAGCAAAACAACAAACACTGAACCTAAAAAGTCAGAAAAACGCTGCTTTACGGGTCCCCCACGTTATAAAAGCAAGATTCAAATTTTGAAAAAAAAGTACCCAAACCGGTTTGGAACCGGTTTACCGGTTCGGTTTTGGTTTGCCGGTTCCAAAAATCGATCGACGAACCGGCCTAAACGAAAAAACCCTAAACCGGTTCCAAACCTCCGGTTTGGCCAAGAACCGGAACCGGTTCAGGTCAAAACCGGGGTTGACCGGTCCGGTTTTCGGTTCGGTTTGAAGAACCGATTTATTTGCTCACGTCTAGATTTGGCTCACAAATATGGATAGTCAAGACTCAAGACTAACTAGTCCAAAGGTGCACATAAGAGAGGTAAATATCTGTATCCCGAGCTAAAAGTTGATGGACAAACATAAATCAATATGTTTATAATCATGTTACAATCAATGACCTAAAGAATCATCCATGTTTTCCTTACGTACAAAACTGTTTTGTGTCCTGCATTTGTGTTTGTATATTTCTGGCTTCTGTAAATATGGCTCAACGGGTTCAAGATTTACAGCAATCCGTGGCGGAGCTATGTGAGGATCAAAGAGGGTGTGGCTCTCCCGCAACTTGAAATACCATGTAAAAAAGTAGTCTACTCTTGTGATTTGGTATAAATTTTACTAGTTTGACCCATTTAAAATAGAGAAAAGTGCAAATATGCTCCCTGTGGTTTCCCAAATTTGCAGATTTGCTCCCCAACTTCACGAAAGTGCAGGCGGCCTCCCCAAAACGAAACTTGTGTCGCATTCATGCTCCCTGACAGGGAGCACGAGTGCAATGGAAGTTTCAATTCCCATTGCATTCATGCTCCCTGGCAGGGAGCACGAGTGCAATGAAAGTTTCAAACTGGGGAGGCCGCCTGCACTTTCGTGAAGTTGGGGAGCAAATCTGCAAATTTGAGAAACCACAGGGAGCATATTTGCAGATTTCTCTTTAAAATAAGTTTGTATACATTGTGACCCTCCCAAGAAAATCAATGAAGCTCCGCAAAGCTCCGCCATTGACAACAACGACACTATATGTACAACTTTTCAAACTTCTTAATGCGTGTTTTCGAGGCCTCTCGGCCATAGCTATTAAGATCTCGATCTATCTCTTAAGATCTTCCGATTTTACGATCTTGTTAAGCAAAACTGGTTCGATCCTTCGTAGGATCTTAAAAAGCATAGAATTTTAAGTAAGATCTCGATCTTACTATAGGATCGTAAGATTTGAAGAATCATACTTCTCTTAAATTATCTAACTAATAAACTATAAATGAATTAATTTTGTTTGAATAAAACAATAAACAATGTGTGGAATATTATAAATGTTTTGTAGAAGTGAAATATATAGATTAAAAGATCCAACATCCTTAATCACGGTTAGATATTTAGTATTTTAAAGCATTACGCGTTGCATTTTCATATTAATATAACTTTCAGGACTTTTGTTTTTCATAAATTTGTCAATCAACTTTGAATACGAATTATTACACAAATAAGACTTCTAAACATTTAAGTAAGATCTTCCGTTCTCGATTCGATCTTATGATTTCGATTTTACGAAGACGAAAACGATCCATAGTAGGATCTTGATCTTAACAACCTTGCTCTCGACCTCAACTAACAGCTGCAACAGTATATTATGTGTGTGCCGCCGTGCCCACACGAGGAATACTGCATAATTAATAAAACTTAAAACTGCTAAAAGCCAAAAGAAATAGTCAAGGTGCCCATAATTGAGATTGTCTGTTATCCACCCCGGGCTACCATCTCGAGTGGTTATGATCGACTGATCGTGACAATGGTAACGAGCGAAGCACTCAGATAGCTCCCGAAGGCAGTTATTGTCAGCTGGAGAGCAGCAGACAAACTTCTCATCGAATCAGGGGCTTGATCATAAAAGAACTCCAGTTGCCCGATATATGCAAAAACATCAGCACGCCCGACAAGAGCGTACTGTGGCACCTGCCAGAATATTGACATGGGAATTCGCTCGAGTTCATAATAGTTGTTCCTTGACACCATGTTAAGCCTAATGACTTCAAATGCGCCGGCACATACCATGCTAAGTGTGGAAATGAAAAGGCCAAACCCGATCCGCTGGGGTCAACCCATTTGGTTGACCCGTGAGCTTCCTGGCCACTTGGAGATAACATGGTCGTAGACAGGGACCCAGAATAATATGCTGATTGTGTCGAAAATCCCGAGTGAAGCCGCTGGAATCTCAAACCCCGACGAGTCAATGCTAGGATTGAGAGTGGACCCTTGCAACACGAATAGATTACTCATCTGTGAGAAAACCATGGAGAAAATTATACCAGTGGCCCATATAGGAAGCAACCGTAACACCGCTTTCAGTTCCTCAACCTGGCTCACACAGCAAAGCTTCCACGGGTCAATTAACCCGTCTGTATGATCCGTGGGTGCATCCACAGCTGCCTTATCGAAAAAACTGAAAATTAACAAGAAGTTAATGCAATCACAATTTATAAAAAACGTCAATGAAACCTTACTTAAAAATCTAGAGATCATGACTTACATGAAATCTAATGTGTGATCGATCTTGCGACTTCCAGAATCTAAAAAACCAGCATCTGATGTCTCGTATAAGAGTGAACTATCTGATGGCACCTGAATCTTTTTCTTTCTAAAAGAAGCAACTATGACCTGGCACATGCGAGTGAGCGGGCTGCCGCTTGGTATCTGGTTCCGATAAAACTTAGTGCCAGAAAAGAACGAAACAACAGCAATCCCCATAGCGATAGTAGGAATCGAGAACCCCCAACCCCACCCCACGTTTTCTTGGACCCAAACAAGAGAGTGAGCCACGAGTGCACCAATGTTGATGACAAAAAAATACCAATTAAAAAAAGAGCTCTTCTGTTTTTCCTCAACCTCATCATGATCATCGAACTGATCTGCACCGTAAGACGAGACACAAGGTGTGATTCCTCCGGTTCCTAGTGCCACAAGGTACAGAGACGTGAAACATAAGGCGATTTGAGCTTTTGTTGTACTGCAAACATCACTTCCATAACAGGTTGGTTTTAGCCCAGGGACGGATGCCGATAGTGTCAACATTCCCATTCCCTATATCAAATATCAAACGTCAAGCATTGAGATAGTGGACAAAAAGTTTAATGATTCAGATAATACTTACAAGTGCATAGATGATCGAGAAGCTGGCAATTGTCCAATATCGTCCAAGATAAGTATCAGCCATGAATGCTCCAATTAAGGGGGTGAGATAGCAAGTTCCAGTCCAAGTTGAAAGATTTCTAGAAGCTGTTGCACTATGCTCATTCAGATGGTACTTAAAGTACTAAATTGGAGCTCATTCCATAAAATGCCAATCTTTCACAACATTCATTGCCTTCAAACGGTAAAAATGGAAAATGAATATCTAACTATCTATCTACCTATTAATAATGTATTAAGAAAAAAGATCATATATACCCAAAATGAAGCTACATGCCTTCCATGTTCCGGTTTTTTTCTTATTAGCTGGATTATTAAGGTAATCCACACTACCATCTTCCGTGTAAATGTCATCTTCTTGCTTTGATTCCAACAAATTATATGAACTTGATTCAGTAGCAACTTCTTGACAGTCACCTAATATATAAAAAAAGATTATATTAAGTCTGTGTATGCAAAGTTAATAATTTATTAAGTAAGAAACCGGGAGGTGTGTGTTTAAAATCTATTGAACTCTACAATGTAGCCACTCTAGGAGATGGATCAAATGCTATTTAGAATACGTTAGGATCATATGTATATAGTAATATAGTATAAGAGGTGTTTGGAATCAGGTTATTAAAACAGCCTATCTGCTTATTGCATTCTAATTTAGTAGAAAACAATTCTTAGTGTTTGGATAGAGAAACAATCTCAACATGAGTGAATCCAAACACCATCTCCTGAATTGTGTTTTGGTTAGACTGATTCTACTTATTATGAAAAGCATAAGTACTTATAAGAAGTAATCCCAAACCCTACCTTATATTCGTTTCACATCCGATCTCAACAAAACGATTCTACGCATGAGTCATGACTGCAGCGAAGCAAAGATTTGGAAGAAAAAACATTATATACGAATTTAATGTTCTCAACTCACATTCAAATTATATAT
Organism: Tanacetum coccineum; assembly: GCA_026074375.1. Classification (NCBI taxonomy): domain Eukaryota; kingdom Viridiplantae; phylum Streptophyta; class Magnoliopsida; order Asterales; family Asteraceae; genus Tanacetum; species Tanacetum coccineum. Next base: position 14,314 of record BQNB010127913.1, on the reverse strand, counting down.
GATCACCTATGTATACAGTTAAGTTATACCAAATTTCATTCAATTACTTTAAAAAGTATCCCAAAAAAGGTCAAAATAACATAGAAAGACCTTGGGCTAACAATCGTATTGAACAACTAACTAGAACAAACTACAAGATTAACTGCTGTTTGCTGCAAATAGCAAAAATATGACTGATATGGGGGGTGTTTGTTTAAAGCTTATTTGCGGGCTTGTGGGATTACACGAGTTCGGCTTATTTTTCACAAGCTCAGATTTTCTTGCTTATTTTGAGATACATGGGCTCATATAACCCTTACTATATCACAATTCACAATAACCTTATATAAGCCCATAATTCACAAAACAAGCCGGAAAATTTGAGCTTATTAAAAAGAAAGCCAAAACCACATAATAAACTCGCAAATCAGCTGAAATATATCGAAACAAGTGACATGAAAACAATAATGGAAGCAATTTAGATCATAGAGATAGTGTACCCATATGAGAAATATGGTCCATTTTCTGAGAAAATGGAGATAGTCAGCAACTATACTCTGAGTAGTGTATATTGTTTAAAGAAACTTTGATGTGAGGTAAGCCATTAAACTGAATAATGAGGATGTTGATGAGGAACCAGGGGCGGAGCCAGAATATTTTCTGAGGTGGGAGGGGCAAATTTTTTTATTTTTTATTTTTTGCGGCGAGTCAAAAAGGAAAATAAATGTACAAAAGCGTCGCACAAGAATGAATTTTTCCAATAAGATAATTAAATACATCAAATTAAACAGAATCAATTCGTTGAAAGGAAGTAGCCATGTATAGTTATACTCCATATAAAAAGTGACCAATCAAAACAAAAGGGAAAAAAAAGAAAAAGTAAAAACTAAATTCCTTTCTCAATACACACATGTGACCTGCACGATAACAGATAAAGAGAAACACATTATTATACTATTGTTTCCACCTACACCTTTCTTCTTCATGCCAAGCATGATATTTTCCGGTGAGACCTGAAATTTTCACCTTTTCCGTTTGTTTCTTTAATACTCAGCTTTACTTGCTTTGTTTCATTTACTGGGGGGGGGGAATGATGAAAAACACCAAAATCTCCAAAAAAAAACACACTACGTTGGAAAGTTTAGAGGGGGCACTTGCCCCTTGTGCCCCCTGCGTAGCTCCGCCCTAACCATACGTGGCCTTCAAGATTTCTACTATACTCTTTTGCTATTTGGGTTTAAGAGACAATTGGTTTGTTTGATTTGTGGAAATGGTCAAGGGCAACAAAATTTACAGGATATTTTGACATTATACTTTCAAAAGTTTTTTTTAGTAGGGTTATTTAGACTTACAATATACGCTTAAATACATGTCTAATGTATAAATCACTTTTATATTTTTATTATGTATTTTCTCTATCTAAATTCTCACCGATCATTTTTTTAAATCAACTAATCAAATCATTAGGTACATTTTTAGGCATTATTAGTAGCCACAACAATCAATTTTTTTATATTCTGTTTGTACTAAATCTGTGAAATAAAAAAAGAAACATAAAATATAAACTTTGATAAGTTAAGAGTAGTAAAACATGCAAAATATTAAGCATAAACTGTCATTTTCAGTTAATAAAGTGGGTACAACTGCCAAAAAAATGCAAAACATAAACTATAAAGTTTGGTAAAATGTGGAAAATACGAAACGAAAAAACAATAAAAATTGTCTTGTCGTGTCAATACAACGGGTGTTAAAAGAAGGAGGGGGGGGGGGGGGTATAAGTTGTATTAAAAGAAAAAGGTACCAATAGTACCACCCTTTTTCACCGGTAAACTGCAAAAAATGTCCATGTGCTTCCTCATTTTCGCACCCCCTGCCATCATTAAGACTTTTCTCGCAAGAAAGATACACAGAACATTGTTTCCGTGCAAAGTATGTCCCTGTCAGTAACAGTTGTTGGCTTTTGTTCGTTAGTTGAACTCACGTGCTTCGCACGTGAGGACAATATCGTCATTTCACATTTCCCGCTCGATTACACCTCACTGGCACGTTAATGTTCACCCCTTTAGCTTCCCAATGAAGCTATATAGTACCTTAAGGACGGAATACGCAACAACATGTTTTTTTCTATTTAACATATATCTACCACTCATTTAAGTCAAACAAATCAATCCATTACGTTGGAAAGTTTAGAGGGGGCACTTGCCCCTTGTGCCCCCTGCGTAGCTCCGCCCTAACCATATGTGGCCTTCAAGATTTCTACTATACTCTTTTGCTATTTGGGTTTAAGAGACAATTGGTTTGGTTTGATTTGTGGAAATGGTAAAGGGCAACAAAATTTACAGGATATTTTGACATTGTACTTTCAAAAGTTTTTTTAGTAGTGTTATTTAGACTTACAATATACGCTTAAATACATGTTTAATGTATAAATCACTTTTATATTTTTATTATGTATTTTCTCTATCTAAATTCTCACCGATCATTTTTTTAAATCAACTAATCAAATCATTAGGTACATTTTTAGGCATTATTAGTAACCACAACAATCAATTTTTTTATATTCTGTTTGTACTAAATCTGTGAAATAAAAAAAGAAACATAAAATATAATATTTGATAAGTTAAGAGTAGTAAAACATGCAAAATATTAAGCATAAACTGTCTTTTTCAGTTAATAAAGTGGGTACAACTGCCGAAAAAAATGCAAAACATAAACTATAAAGTTTGGTAAAATGTGGAAAATACGAAACGAAAAAACAATAAAAATTGTCTTGTCGCGTCAATACAACGGGTGTTAAAAGGGGGGGGGGGGTATAAGTTGTATTAAAAGAAAAAGGTACCAATAGTACCACCCTTTTTCACCGGTAAACTGCAAAAAATGTCCATGTGCTTCCTCATTTTCGCACCCCCTGCCATCATTAAGACTTTTCTCGCAAGAAAGATACACAGAACATTGTTTCCGTGCAAAGTATGTCCCTGTCAGTAACAGTTGTTGGCTTTTGTTCGTTAGTTGAGCTCACGTGCTTCGCATGTGAGGGCAATATCATCATTTCACATTTCCCGCTCAATTACACCTCACTGACACGTTAATGTTCACCCCTTTAGCTTCCCAATGAAGCTATATAGTACCTTAAGGACGGAATACGCAACAACATGTTTTTTCTATTTAACATATATCTACCACTCATTTAAGTCAAATAAATCAATCCATTAATTCGCACACACACACACACGCACACGACACATACAGTTAAGAACACCCCGATGCATTTTTCTAAGAAAAAGATGTCTCGTTGTCTTGATCTTGCTATTGCTTCTAACTCATATGTAATAGCGGACATGATGGTGGTCCATTTCTAAGGGGAGGTAGCTAGAGACTTGCAGAAGGCCAAAGACAAATCTGTGCCAGGGGTTTACTGACAGGGTATTGGAGATGGGGAGCTAATTGTTGAGCTCCAAACCTTGCATGCGTAGAGAGTTGCAATGGCCAGTGTGGCCGATCTAAAAAGACTTTAAAAATCTGACTTGAGGAAGGCGAGGTTGCTGATGAGGATGGTAAGGGAAATACACAACAAGTTGCTTGAGAAGACTAAATTTGTTGTGAGTCCGAGGGAGATGTGAAGGGAGGTTGTTTTGTAGAGGTTGTGAGGGGGGGGGGGGGGTATGTAGATAATGTTTTTTGGTTATGTTGATAATGTTTTAGTTAATTTTTTGGTGGGATATCATGTGAATGTTGCTAACTAATGAATCGTTTCAGCTTGTTTTAGCATTAGATAATATGATGTTTTTATGCAGACTTGTCTTATTTTTTGTGTTGCATTAATGTTTATCATTTAACAATGTGCGTCGTATAAAATTCAAATGTGACTTTGTAATAACAAGACTAGTTTTGGTCATGACATAAACATAAACATAAACATACAAGTGCAAAATAGATTGAACCGACTTCAAAAACATGAACATCACATTCACATTAATCGAAAACATATCCATACCCCTAAACAAACATAACAAAGTACATAACATAACCTAAACAAACATAACCATACATCTAAGTCAAAGCAGTGCCGGAGACAAAGAGGGGGCACAAGGGGCAAGCGTCCGTCTAGCGAAAAAAATATATCGAGTAAAAATTTCTAAATAGCTCTTTTTTTTTGTTAATTTGCCCTGCTTAAAAACAATTTGTAGTGTAGTTTCCTAAATTATCAAATTGTGCCACCTCGAGCAAAACTTTCTGGCTCATCCATCCCCAGACCTATCTATAAAGGGCCCCCCAAGACAAAAATAATGTAATTCTTCCTCCAAGTAATTGCAAAAACATCCCAAAAAAAAAATACCAATTAGTTGTCACAAAATAAGTAAATATTATATAGTTACCTGGCCATAAACTAAGTGGTTTTCTGAAAGAAGAATTTTCATCATCTGCTTTTGGTGAGTTTTCAAATGGTGAAGTGAAAGTTGAGTTGATTTTTATTGTCTTGAATTCCATTTTCCTGCTGCTTTTAAGTTTCTTGTTTCTGTATAAATTTATGGCAAGTGATTTTGTTGGGTTGAAATGTGGGTTGTTTTCATACCAAACCAACTTTTAGGGCAAAATGATGAAAAACATCAAAATCTCCAAAAAAAAAAATACACTACGTTGGAAAGTTTAGAGGGGGCACTTGCCCCTTGTGCCCCCATGCGTAGCTCCGCCCTAACCATATGTGGCCTTCAAGATTTCTACTATACTCTTTTGCTATTTGGGTTTAAGAGACAATTGGTTTGGTTTGATTTGTGGAAATGGTCAAGGGCAACAAAATTTACAGGATATTTTGACATTATACTTTCAAAAGTTTTTTTAGTAGGGTTATTTAGACTTACAATATACGCTTAAATACATGTCTAATGTATAAATCACTTTTATATTTTTATTATGTATTTTCTCTATCTAAATTCTCACCGATCATTTTTTAAAATCAACTAATCAAATCATTAGGTACATTTTTAGGCATTATTAGTAGCCACAACAATCAATTTTTTTATATTCTGTTTGTACTAAATCTGTGAAATAAAAAAAGAAACATAAAATATAAACTTTGATAAGTTAAGAGTAGTAAAACATGCAAAATATTAAGCATAAACTGTCTTTTTCAGTTAATAAAGTGGGTACAACTGCCAAAAAAATGCAAAACATAAACTATAAAGTTTGGTAAAATGTGGAAAATACGAAACGAAAAAACAATAAAAATTGTCTTGTCGTGTCAATACAACGGGTGTTAAAAGGGAGGGGGGTATAAGTTGTATTAAAAGAAAAAGGTACCAATAGTACCACCCTTTTTCACCGGTAAACTGCAAAAAAATGTCCATGTGCTTCCTCATTTTCGCACCCCCTGCCATCATTAAGACTTTTCTCGCAAGAAAGATACACAGAACATTGTTTCCGTGCAAAGTATGTCCCTGTCAGTAACAGTTGTTGGCTTTTGTTCGTTAGTTGAACTCACGTGCTTCGCACATGAGGGCAATATCGTCATTTCACATTTCCCGCTCGATTACACCTCACTGACACGTTAATGTTCACCCCTTTAGCTTCCCAATGAAGCTATATAGTACCTTAAGGACGGAATACGCAACAACATGTTTTTTTCTATTTAACATATATCTACCACTCATTTAAGTCAAACAAATCAATCCATTACGTTGGAAAGTTTAGAGGGGGCACTTGCCCCTTGTGCCCCCTGCGTAGCTCCGCCCTAACCATATGTGGCCTTCAAGATTTCTACTATACTCTTTTGCTATTTGGGTTTAAGAGACAATTGGTTTGGTTTGATTTGTGGAAATGGTAAAGGGAAACAAAATTTACAGGATATTTTGACATTGTACTTTCAAAAGTTTTTTTAGTAGTGTTATTTAGACTTACAATATACGCTTAAATACATGTTTAATGTATAAATCACTTTTATATTTTTATTATGTATTTTCTCTATCTAAATTCTCACCGATCATATTTTTAAATCAATTAATCAAATCATTAGGTACATTTTTAGGCATTATTAGTAACCACAACAATCAATTTTTTTATATTCTGTTTGTACTAAATCTGTGAAATAAAAAAAGAAACATAAACTATAAAGTTTGGTAAAATGTGAAAAATACAAAACGAAAAAATAATAAAAATTTTCTTGTCGCGTCAATACAACGGGTGTTAAAAAGGGGGGGGGGGGGGGTATAAGTTGTATTAAAAGAAAAATGTACCAATAGTACCACCCTTTTTCATCGGTAAACTGCAAAAAATGTCCATGTGCTTCCTCATTTTCGCACCCCCTGCCATCATTAAGACTTTTCTCGCAAGAAAGATACACAGAACATTGTTTCCGTGCAAAGTATGTCCCTGTCAGTAACAGTTGTTGGCTTTTGTTCGTTAGTTGAACTCACGTGCTTCGCACGTGAGGGCAATATCATCATTTCACATTTCCCGCTCAATTACACCTCACTGACACGTTAATGTTCACCCCTTTAGCTTCCCAATGAAGCTATATAGTACCTTAAGGACGGAATACGCTACAACATGTTTTTTTCTATTTAACATATATCTACCACTCATTTAAGTCAAATAAATCAATCCATTAATTCGCACACACACACACACACGACACATATAGTTAAGAACACCCCGATGCATTTTTCTAAGAAAAAGATGTCTCGTTGTCTTGATCTTGCTATTGCTTCTAACTCATATGTAATAGCGGACATGATGGTGGTCCATTTCTAGGGGGAGGTAGCCAGAGACTTGCAGAAGGCCAAAGATAAATCTGTGCCAGGGGTTTACTGACAGGGTATTGGAGATGGGGAGCTAATTGTTGAGCTCCAAACCTTGCATGCGTAGAGAGTTGCAATGGCCAGTGTGGCCGATCTAAAAAGACTTTAAAAATCTGACTTGAGGAAGGCGAGGATGCTGATGAGGATGGTAAGGGAAATACACAACAAGTTGCTTGAGACGACTAAATTTGTTGTGAGTTTGAGGGAGATGTAAAGGGAGGTTGTTTTGTGGAGGTTGTAAGGGGGGGGGTATGTAGATAATGTTTTTTGGTTATGTTGATAATGTTTTAGTTAATTTTTTGGTGGGGTAGCATGTGAATGTTGCTAACTAATGAATCGTTTCAACTTGTTTTAGCATTAGATAATATGATGTTTTTATGCAGACTTGTCTTATTTTTTGTGTTGCATTAATGTTTATCATTTAACAATGTGTGTCGTATAAAATTCAAATGTGACTTTGTAATAACAAGACTAGTTTTGGTCATGACATAAACATAAACATAAACATACAAGTGCAAAATAGATTGAACCGACTTCAAAAACATGAACATCACATTCACATTAATCGAAAACATATCCATACCCCTAAACAAACATAACAAAGTACATAACATAACCTAAACAAACATAACCATACATCTAAGTCAAAGCAGTGCCGGAGACAAAGAGGGGGCACAAGGGGCAAGCGTCCGTCTAGCGAAAAAAATTGTAGTGTAAAATTTCTAAAATAGGCTCTTTTTTTTGTAATTTGCCCTGCTTAAAAACCAATTTGTAGTGTAGTTTCTAAAAATTATCAAATTGTGCCACCTCGAGCAAAACTTTCTGGCTCATCCATCCCCAGACCTATCTATAAAGGGCCCCCAAGACAAAAATAATGTAATTCTTCCTCCAACTAATTGCAAAAACATCCCAAAAAAAATACCAATTAGTTGTCACAAAATAAGTAAATATTATATAGTTACCTGGCCATAAACTAAGTGGTTTTCTTAAAGAAGAATTTTCATCATCTGCTTTTGGTGAGTTTTCAAATGGTGAAGTGAAAGTTGAGTTGATTTTTATTGTCTTGAATTCCATTTTCCTGCTGCTTTTAAGTTTCTTGTTTCTGTATAAATTTATGGCAAGTGATTTTGTTGGGTTGAAATGTGGGTTGTTTTCATACCAAACCAACTTTTAGGGCAAAATGATGAAAAACATCAAAATCTCCAAAAAAAAATACACTACGTTGGAAAGTTTAGAGGGGGCACTTGCCCCTTGTGCCCCCTGCGTAGCTCCGCCCTAACCATATGTGGCCTTCAAGATTTCTACTATACTCTTTTGCTATTTGGGTTTAAGAGACAATTGGTTTGACTTTTACATATTATTAGTCAAACAAATTTAGCTACTTGCACTCATTAATGACACATTTGAATCACAAACAATCAACTATGTTTAGCGATGGACTTTGGAAGATACGATCACTTAATTACCCTCACTATGATCTTGGTCTTATTTATGGTATGGTTTTACTTTTTCTCCTTATATGAATGACATCTTTCAATAACATATATTGCTAAACACATGCATGATATGTCCTAAAAGAGGTTATAAATTTTGATTAAACTTATAAGCTTGGTTTTTCTCTTTCACCAGATTCATATGATAAACTGTTCACGCTTAAAATCCACCATAGCGGTCGCTTTACACGCCAACAAGGTAGAAGATACCGTTTAGGTGAAATAAGCTATGTTGATCTTACTGATTGTCACCTATTCCATCGAACAGTATGTTGCAATGTTAGATGAACTCGGTTTAGGCGATGGTAGGCTTTTGTTCAGTCATTTTAAGATCCCATGTACATGTTTGGATGATGGGTTGGTTCTATTAAAGGCAGATGAAGATGTGGTGAAATTGCTGAAATACATGCCTATATAAAAGAAGTTAATGTTTGTGTTGAAGAAGATTTTTTGGTGGTTGAACAACACATGATGGAGGTTAGGTTTATTAATAAACATTTAAAGGGTTTAGTGATTGAAGAAATATTTCAAGAAGTTAGGCTGAATGAAGATGTAAAAGAAGATTTGGGAAATAAAGGAAAACAATTTGAGACTTCACTAAAAAATGGGCAATCCTTTGGGTGAATGTAGTAATAGTGTGAATGTAGGTTTCTGTGATTCTGGTGATGACGAGTTTCTTAAAATGTCTTTAGCTAGGTTCGTTTTATCATTGACATTCGCCTTTTGATCATATGAATCTGAACTGCCATTAAAGATTAGGTATAGACATTAATTTATTCTAAATAATTAGATTAAATTACCATAATCATCATATTGTTTTGTTGCACATACAATATTCTGGTAAAGTCCTAACTATTTTTGAAGTGTTTACATGAAGGTGTTGGGTGAATTCTCGGGTGTCACGCTATCGGTAAAGCTACCCAAAAAATATGAGATTGCAAATAGAGAGTCGGGTTTCTATGTATACATGTTCACCAAGTATGTGGTGAGCTTTTTGCAGGAGCCGCAAACTCAAATTGACCCCCGTTGAATCACACTCAGCCAAAAATCACGAGCTACACAGGTTTGGACTTCTCAATGTTTAATCCCATGCACCTTATGATAGATGATGACTCAAAGGGGATCGAGTTGCATATCCACTTCTACATAGTATATAGCAGAAAAAACATAGGTTGGAAAAATGATGATCTAAGTCATGCAACAAAGATCACAGTTTTGAAGGTTATGGTGGATATATGAAGCAAGATATGTTGTGTTCATTGTAGTGGTGTAACACCCTCAAATCTGAGCACGCAGCGGAATGTTGAATATCCGAGGGCATTACATTTATAGATCAATAGCACAAGATATGAGAACGACCACTAAACGTATCGTTTGAAAAAGATACATTGAATTAACAAAATACTTGTTTGTTACATAAGCCCATGGCTTCAAATGTTCAACAATATAAATAAAGATCTCGGTTTATAACAATTGTCCCTAAAATGTAATAAGACCCCAAATCTTAAGTGTTGACTCTTCAATTATTGACTTCCAATGTATCATCGCACCTCGTGCCTTATTGTCCTGAAAAACATGCTTAAAACATCAACATAAAGTTGGTGAATTCATAGGTTTATGTAAATCAATGGTAGGACCGCAAGATTTTCAAGTGGATGATTTAGCAACACATGCAAACATCATAAAAAGTGATTTCGTTTTCCTAAGCTCATGATACTGAAGCTCGACATGTATGAATGCAATATATTGCCAATGAATGCTCGTGAATGATGTTCTAACCCGAAACATCCCAAATCAGACATGGTATACGTTCGTTCCCAGTGATAGCTAATCACCCGAACGGGGATTGTCAATCCCAAATAGATCTATCTATAACATTCGCGCTCACAATCCAGTAATTGACAGTTCATGATAAAGGGCTCAGTGGGTTATCGCTACTTAGGCAAACACGTAATCATTGTATAAAATGTACACTTGCGTCTAATTTATAAAACAAAGCATGTTCTCACCCGAAGGATGTAAATCATTTAAATAATTGTAAAACATGGGGCTATGAACTCACCTTAGCAGGTAGTTCTCTGAATGATAATAAATATCCAAGTAAGCAATAAATCACACCGTCAAGTACCTAAGTAAAATACGGTCAAGTCTTAGTCTACACATTTAGGCTAACGACTCATTGTATAAACTAAATTCCATTTCAAGTTTATATATACTGTTATCACTTGTGCGATGGTGCACATGGTTATTGTATTTACAATTTTGATGGTTCTCGGGAAACATGAAATCAGTGTTAATAAATATACTTATTTATTAAGTCGTTAATTAAACCCGTTTAATGTCCGAATATCTTAATATTCGACCGACTCGTTAAGTGTTTTATTAATTCACTTTTGTTCACTAATATACCCTTAAGTTTTTAGTTATTACACTTTAGTCCCTAGGTTTATAAATATAAACATTTATACTTTAAACCCTTTAGTTTCGATAATTACATAATTAGTCCCTTAAGTCTAAAAATGCAATTTAGGTCGTTATAGATACACTTCAATCCCTGGGTCTCAGAATGTTTCAAAAACAGTCCCTGGAGTTATCATAATTTGAAAACAACAATTTAATCCCTTAGGTTTTGGAATTTACATTTCTAGTCCCTATATTTGCAAAAATTGCATTTTAGCTCCAATTTGATCCCAACGAGTGGCATTTGGCTTCATTTAGTCCAAATAAGCCAACAAAACTATTTCGGCTTAAAAATAAGCATTTCGAGCTTATTTTTTGGCTTAACGGGCCTTGTTGGGCCTGTTACGGCCCGTTTAATGTTTGAAAGGTCCGTTATGGTTTTAATAAGTTCAAAAGTCCTCAATAAGCTCAGTGGGGCCTGATAAGCTATAAATAAGCTCGGGGAGCTTATTGTAGCTTATTTCGAGCCTATTGGGCTCGCAAGCCCATCAACTCAACCCGATGAGAACCTTAAAAGTTCCTTAGGCATCTTAGCTTATTTTCTGTCCTTATTAAGCCCAATAAGTCTGTTTTCGGTTTAGCTTATCCAAATAAGCTAATAAGCACTAGTTAGTGGGCCGTTGGGCCCATTTAAGGCCCGAAGAGGGTTTTAGGCTTTTCGGTTGGGTCCATTTGGGTCCATTAAGTTTTCAAGAGCACAAATGTCCTCAATAAGTTTATTTAAAACTGTTAAGTTGGTAATAAGCTCGGGAGAGCTTATTAGAGCTTATTCAAGCTTATTGGCTCGTATTAGGCTTGGTTGTGGGCTAGTAAGCCCGACAAGGGTTTGTTTGTGTTTTTAAGCACTCGTCAAGGTGTCCTAAGACCTATACAAGTTCCGTGAGTATATTAAGTCTTTCAATAAGCTCAAGGAGCTTATTCATACCTTGTGGCTCCTCTATCTTAGGCCTGTTAGGCCTTTTTAGGCTGTTGGGTCCATTCGTGGCCCATTAGGACTCCCTTGGCACTTAGTGTACTATGACTTAGTTTAATACGTTTCTCTAGTCCCCTATTAAGCTCGAATGAGCTTAAAAATAAGCTACGGTTTCTACCGAAGGCTGTTGGGTCTATTGGGCCCAACTGTGGGCTTTGCGCGAGTTGTACAAGGCCCATTGTGGCCCGTTGACATTTCTAGCACAAGCATGGTTCGAAATATGGGTCTAGCGACTAGGTGTTGTTTATTTGGCTTGTATTTAGATCGTGTTCGCCACATGCACACGTAAAAGAGTGTCGAGTATTCCTTCCCAAGGCCAAATGCTACATTTACTCAAAAGGTTTACGTGTATCTTTTATAAAAATGGTTTGTACGTGCCATAGGTCTCGTTTGCCTATGGACGAAAACGTGAAGTCCCTTGTTTACTCGTTTAACTTCTTTGTACATGTGTTTTAATAAGTCTTAGCACCACACGAGTATAACATGTACATGTATAGCTACGTAACCCTATATGGGTCCCGACACGAGTATAAAAATCAAATAAAGATTAAGCTATGAATCTCATTTAGTCGAGAGAGACTTACAATGGTCCTAGAGCTTGATGGCTTGTTTAGATGTAAACCCGACTCGTATACACCCAAACGTGTATTACTTAAGCTTCAAAGCTTGGTATACCCAATCCTTAGCTCATACACAACTCTTAACACCCTTATGTTCAATCTTAAAGGCTTCTTCGTGTTCTTAGAAGGAATGCGGGTCGAGTTTGGGTTCGGTTTGATGTAAGCCGAATAAGGTAGGGGGAAAAGAAGAAGTTTATCTTAGTGAGAGAGTTTTGAGAGTTTAGAAATGTATTAAGTGTAGTTGTGAGTGTGTATTTATAGGCAATAAGCTTAGTCACATCTTCTAGTCCATGAACAAAACCAAACCGTGCCCTAACCTTGTGGTTTAGTGGTTTTTAGTTAGTCACACATAGTTTCTTGCTAAACCACCTAAGTACAAGCTTTAATTAGTTAGTTGATATACAAGATTTACTTAGCTAGTGAAATATTTAGGTTTTGTGGGTTGGGGCTTGGTTAACCGCGGCATAAGAAGGCAAGAACAAAAGAAATGGTTATTAACCATTGGTTACTTGGCTAATAAGAGACATTAAGTACTATCCTTAATTAGTTTGAGGATGTACTAGTACTTTAGGATTGTTTAGAAGATTTGATTTAGCTAGTATACACTAAGGACGATTTATGTGGCTTTTCTTGTACCCACATTCGGCTATTTTATGTTACTAACACAAGATTTGGTCAAGTTTTGTGTTTAGGCATTTAAATTGGGTATTGGTTTGAGTCTAGGTAAGTCTAGGTATTTCCGGGGTGTGTCCAAATGTATTTTATCGCGAAACGTAACCCTTTTACGTGACCAATAAAACTAAAATACGCAAAGTACATAATTATCTTCTTAATAATTATTTCTTACTTGGTTGATGTAAACCTTAATTTATTTGATGACCGTTTACACTCATTGATTATTTTTAGTCTACGCAATTTAGCTTAAAAGTAAACATTAAAAGTAAACGCGTATCGGACTAAAATAATTAGTGATCATTAATAGAGTCGTACAATGACATGAAAATGAGAAATGTTACAGTATTTAGAGATATGTTGAAATTGATTACAAGCTATAAATTTTTTGTACGCGAAAACTAGAACAGGGAACGTTGTGTCGTTATGCTTTTTTTATACAATATGTTAAATTTAAACTATTTGGTTATGAATTCATGAATTGTTTTCGGTGAATATTGTGTAACCTTCATGTGTTAAAATACATCAAAACTTCATTTGTTGGTTTTCTCTTTATATTATATATATTTTTTTAGTGTGAAAATGTTATAGAATATATATAGCACTCCAAGATTATATAGTTATATTTTTTAGAGTCAAAATGTTATTAAATGTATTACAGTCCAAAATTACCTGACATTTATAGACAGTAATTAGTGAATATTAGGCTCCACAACAACGTGCGATCGTGTGATAACTCGTTTTAAACGTAATACATTGTAAATAAAAGTATCATAAAATTTGTCAAACACAAATATAATCCACAAAATAGTTCTCCATTCAAAACATTATTAAAATTGATGAGTGGCAGGTTTGGTTTTTTTAATTATAAGTCTTGATTATCCATTATAGTATTACTAATTTGGAAAAATTGACTATAATAGTTTTTTACTTTCAATTTTTTCTTGAGGTGACAGTGGTAGCTCCTACTTCGATATACGTGGTCCCACGAGGCTTTTACATGCTCACGGTGGTTCATGATGGGATTCCAAGTAGATCGGTGTGGCTTAGGATCATGTAAATTGTAGGTAAAATATTTATTATGAGAAAATTAAAAAAAAGATTGCTTGTTATTTTTAAAACACATGTTTTTCAAATATACGTACAAAACAAATAAAAAACGGGTGAAGACGGATAAAAACGGACAAAAACATATGAAGACGCACAAAATCGAATAAAAACGGATGAAAACGAATAAAAACTAACGGAAAAGTATAAAAACGGACGAAAACTCATAAAAAGGACGAAAAAGTATAAAACGGACGATTTCCGTAATTTAGAGTT
>BQNB010127912.1:0-19364 GCA_026074375.1 Tanacetum coccineum | reverse complement strand
CACACACACACACACACACACACACATATATATATATATATATATATATATATATATATATATATATATATATATATACGGACTGTTTTACTTATTCTGTTGAGATTCGAAATTTTATAAATTCGGGAAGTATTTTTATATAATAGTATATTTCATAAGGAATCCAAGCATATCAAAAACTCAAATAACGAAGCTACAACAAAGAAGTTATGATATTTACAAAATTACGATAATTAAATATATAAAAGTGTTTTTATAAAAGTAGTTTTATAAAAACTGGCACTCTTTTAGATCTGATAAAAATATATGGATATTTTATAATACATGTTACGAGGATTCCAAGCATATAAGGAACTCGAAAAACGAAGCTATAACGAAGAAGTTATGATATTTACAAGATTACGATAATCAAATATATAAAAATGTTTTTATAAAAGTAGTTTTATAAAAACTGGCACTGTATTAGATCTGATAAAAATATAGGGATATTTATGATGATAGTACATGTTATGAGGATTCCAAGCATATAAGAAACTAAAAAACGAAGCTATAACGAAAAAGTTATGATATTTACAAGATTACGATAATTAAATATAGAAAAGTGTTTTTATAAAAATAGTTTTATAAAAACTGACACAGATTCGAAACTAATAAAATTTTATAAATATTTTATTATGGTAGGTCATTTCAATAGGAAATCGTGCATATATAGAACTCTAAAAACGGAATTAAAACGAATGAGTTACGGGTTTTGAAAGATTTAAGTTATAAAAGTAATTTTATAAACTGTTTTGAAATTACTGTTTTGACACAAATTTTTATAAAAATAGTTAGTTTTTATTTGAATAGTTTATCTCGTCACGATTCAATACATATAAAGAACAAGCGAAACGGAGTTAAAATGAGATGCTACAGTATTTAAAAGATTTAGAAAGATAGAATTATCAAACTAATATATTTATAAATACTATTTTCTGTGAATTTTATACAAAGTACAAACAAACCGTTAGAACATAGAAATGGTAACGAGTGATTTTCGGGGTCCGGTTGGATCTAAAAAAACTTAAGAAATATTGGTAATTCATTTATATAATATCTATATCCGTTTTTAACTTTCTAAATATTATTTTAAAAAACAATTAAACTATTTATATAATATCATTATATAAACAATAAAAATATTAAATCAAGTATTATTAACAAGTAATCAATTGTCGGACAACAACAATATTTTTCTTTACGGAAACAAATACTTAACCATTTATCTAACAAGTACGATTTAATTATTGTTTCATCCATTTAAATTAACCAAAAACAAATAGGTTGATGCATACTCTTATAACTAAAGGTTTGTTTTCGCATAAAATACACTATACTCATACGCTTATAATTAATAGGTTGCATTCTAATTTCCGCGAGACATTTCACAAATTGATTATGAGTAATCAATCTATTCACATGAGGTGAGTTCATAGCCCCATTTTTATACGATTCCATTGATTTACAATTCTCAGTGTGAGAAACATGCATTGTTTTACATTTGGACGCAAGTACACTTTAAACCAATTACGAGTTTGCCTAAGTAGCTATAACCAACTATGCCCATGAATCATGAACTGTTAATTACTAGAAGTAAGCGCAAATGTTATGAATAGATCTATTTGAGATTAACATCCCCGTACGGGTGAGTAGCGCTCACTAGTTTCGGCGGTACCGAAACGACCAACGTATACCATGTCGGACTTTGGATGTTGTGTCACACCCCGACAATGGCGGAAACTCGAGAG
Organism: Tanacetum coccineum; assembly: GCA_026074375.1. Classification (NCBI taxonomy): domain Eukaryota; kingdom Viridiplantae; phylum Streptophyta; class Magnoliopsida; order Asterales; family Asteraceae; genus Tanacetum; species Tanacetum coccineum. Next base: position 17,577 of record BQNB010127912.1, on the reverse strand, counting down.
CGCAACATAATGATCAATCATAACACAAGATACAATATAGAGAAAAACTACAATGCATAAACTTCAAGTGTTACGAAGACCATCAACCTCGAACAACCTCGAGTGATGTCCCAAATCACAATCAAATCCATAACCTCTTACAATCAAAATAGCCCACACAGGGGTTGATTCGATCCAAATAGTCTATATATAGTTAAATATATATCCTAAATATCTCAAATTAATTATAGTATAGAGAGTATCCCGTTTGATAAGAAAATTGCTTGAGGACAAACAATATTTTATCTCCCGGATGTCGTATCCCGACAAGAGGTGAATTTGAAAACCACACGAAGTATTTGTTTGATGCTCGAAAAATCAATATTATCAATTTGATTCTAAACCTAAACGCAAGGGAAAGCAAATAAAAGGGCAACGCTAAACTTGAGAATAAAGGCAAACCACTAAATTTATAACGACAATTAAACACGTACCTGGTAACTTAACGACTTACGGGGCAAGCAAAAGTAATGCATATTTAACCATCTAAAAACTTAAAATGCAAATTTATAAACCCCAAACAATGTATCTAAAATAATTTATTTTGAAAAAGGAAATTATATGTTTGGGTCTTATCTAATTAATTTGTTTATTAATTTAAAAACAGCATTAATCTAAATAAAATTATTAAAAATAGTAAGAACTAATTAAATCTCAACAATCTCGACCACTATATCTAACACACATCAATACCTCATGCTCTATCGACGAATCTATCACCTTCTGACTAGCGAGATACCTCGCGCTTCTCCATTGTTTTCGAACATAGCTCGCGAGTTTCTTCTCCACACCTCAAATCAAGCCAGATAAGCAAAACAACACGCGCCGCCTGTGTATACCAGCGCGCATTAATTGTGCAAAAGGTTAACAGAAAACAGACACCAATGGCGCAATGGCTAGTGTGTGTTGATGTTGTGAGAGGTGGAGGCGTCACAAGAGGTTCCAACACTTTTGTCCGCTTTCCATTTGACACAACATATTTATTCTCTACTGTTTCACAGACACTTCACCATTCTATTAGTCGAGAGTCCACAAAGTCTGAGAAGTAAGCTTCTGAGAGCTAGAGATGCGAGAACAACTCAAACACTCTCTCTAACAACAATGAAGAAGATGCTATTATCAAGCGACTCAACTCACTCTCTATAATAATCAAAGACTAGAAGACAAGCGATACATTGAAAAACTGTTAAATAAGCTAAATGACCATTAAGCTAAACTGTTTTGCTTTTAGGACTCAATAAGCAAACTAGAAAACAAATGAGCTGAAAAATACTAAGACTTACACCTAATAAGCTATAAGGACTACAAATAAGCTAAGTAAAATAAGCAGAAAAGCAATAAGAAGCAATTAAGACAGTTGACGTAAAGGAGAGGTTTAACAAGACAAAGACAAGACTTTAAGCTAATTTTAGAGAGCTAATAAGCACAAGGCTTAAGCTAAAAACCAAAAACAGATGAAACACTATACTAATAAGACTCAAATAAGCAGAAATTAATCAAGCTACCCTAATTTTTTTTTGCTAGAAAGACAACTGAATATGACAGACTATGCTACTTTGCATGTGGACATTTTGACAATTTGCAACTGAATTAAAAGACTTAAAAAACAAATTAAAAAGCTAAAAGCTTAAAAGAGATATATATCTTGACTCAATAAGCAAAAGTAAACCAGACTTCAGCAATTTAGACCTACAAATAAGTTAGAAATCTCATTTGAAAATTTACCTATTAAACTACGAGCTATATTGAACAGTAAAATACATGGGGTGACCGAGTCTTTTTCTAATATCTAACATATGCACATTGATGCATTTTGAACTCAAATTGATCACTTAAACCACTACTCAAGTTAAATTTTGAAAAGCTTAACAAATAAGCTGTTTTGACAGCTTTAGAACCTTCAGACTTGACTATTTGATAAACAACCCTTAATACTTAAACAAAACTAAATTTAAGCTTATAAAAATTAGCTCTCAGACCTTATTTGAGCTTATGAAACTGACTTATAAACCTAAAACAGTTTTGAACCTCTTTTAACCCATTTTGAAATCTTATCCCAAACACCCCTTTAGAACTTGATTTAACATTTTTAAGCTAAAACAGACTAACTTAAGCTATGAATTATGGAAACAGTTAAAGAACTAACATACTAAGATACAAATAAGCAATAATCATAAGAGAATAAGCACTAGAAGATAAGCTACACTAAAAAAAACTATTATGACTATTTTAGGGCAGATTTTGATTCAAAATGAACAAACAACAAAAATACTTGATAAGCTACTGAGATCTGAACATATAAGCTAGAATAAGACAGAATAAGCACTAATAAGAAGAGAATAAGCAATATTAAGCAGTAATAAACAGAATAAGAGATTAAGCTAGAAAATAGAAAAGTAATACTCACTTGGTCCTTTGCTCAATACAAGGACTAGAATTGCTCTAAAGAGCTTATCTACAAGCTCTAGCTTGTTGAAAATAAGCTAGTAAAGTCCAATAAGCCCATCCCAATCTGGCTTATCTTCCAAGTTAAGCTGAGGAGTTTTGAGAGTGATAATGAAACAGTAACAACTTAAATAAGCTTTTGAGAAAGCTTATCTAAGATACACAGGAATATAAGAGCTTATTAAACTTGCTTTAAGTAAAATCCAATCACTTTTTGATATTTAAATGCTTAAAAAAATAAGACTAAACTTGAAGGACATAATTAACTCAAAACTTTAAATTGCATTAATAAAGGAGTTGTTACATTACTTGAAAAGAAAATACAATAAAAATAAGCAGTAAATAATCTATAAAATAAGACTAAACTACTCCTACACTAGATTATACTACTCCTACCCTAGATGATTATCTCTGTGTGAATGCAGCCTTATTTATAGCAATGAAGAGAAGGTTCTAGGCCTTGAGACGCTCCCCTAATCCTTTAATCCAAGCCTTTGAATTATAACAACCTCAAATCAATCAATCTGAGCCCTTAGATCACACCACGTATTATCCTCTAATAAGATTCATTGGGATTGCCAGCATGGCCTTGGTGTCAGACGTGTCAGACTTGGCAGGCTTCTAGAAACATTTGAGATGTGTGGGTGAATTGGTTTTACCAGTGATTTTGACTTTATAAGCTTTGACCCTGTGTTTATAAGTTGTATGATTTGGATTTGGATCAGGTTATAAGTGTTTGGGCTCGGTTATGGGCTTGGATTAATTAAATGGACATGACATGCATTATTGGATTGGGTTTGAATTTAGATATTTAGGCTTAGGGTTTATAAGTCTGTCTCGTGGGCTGACCCGCATAATAAAATGGGTACGGGTTGCCATAAAAGATAATACGTTTCAGCTTTGAGCTTCTCACGCTCTTCCATTCCGTGCTCAGTTTTGTCCGTTTGGCTTTGTTTTTGTCTTTTTATGAATCTCGTACCTGCAAGATACAATTACAATAACTTTATACATGCATTTTTATGTATTTTTGTTCATTATTGGTCTTTTGAGTCGTTTTTATGATAAAAGGTATGTGTATTTAAGCACATCCAAAATCCCCCCAACTTTAGCTATTTGCCATGTCCTCACGCAATGTCATTACATACACACCTTAGAAAGACCAAATTTCAAAACCCCTTAGACTATTACTCGAAAAAGTAGCTAATGTGTTCATCTAAGGGGATTAGAGAAATCAATAGTTTTGGAAAAGTCCTCGTTTTCCATTTTTTTATGCAATTTTTATCATTCATTCATTCATACCTTTTAGGAAAAGAAAACACTAAAAGGATAAATTCATGTCTGATTTTTCACTCGCCCCCAAACCAAGCTAAAAACGAACTCATTGGTAAATACAAGTTAAGATGTAACACGACTCATAAATGATAATTGTAAATGCCAAAGCTACTTTTGCTCTTATTCCTGGATCCTCTAAAGATTTTATTATATTATTTGTGACAAAATAAATTAACGTCGTATTCCTTTAAAGTAAACCCGGTTTTAGACCACAACTTAGTTTGAAATCCTTCTAAATAGACGATATTGTGAGATAATGTCCACATTAAGTTTCTAATTTTGGCATCGATTTTGGGGTTATCTTTTTTATTTCATCGAAAACCAATCATACTATGAGGTCCAGAGACGGAGGCTTTATTTAGATAAGCCCCGAGTCGAAATTTTGGCTTTATTATTATTGATTATTGCAACATTATTACACCTCGTTCCTTTAAACAACTGCAATATCGGTATGCGAGCCGACATGGTTAGGAGGTTTATTTCGATCCTCGGTGGGATCCTGACCTTTTTGACGGCTGCAACAATCGGTTGTGAGCCGGCAAGGGAGCAACAAACTTGTATCAGTCTGGTATTATTATTCTTACGAATGGGCCTTCTTTTGAAAAGACTGCCACATCGGTTGTGAGAGCGGGCAAGACGCAGTAAACTTTATCAGCCCATAGTTTTGATTATTCATTATTATTATTATTACCTCACCCTGTAACGACTACCACATCGGTGTGAGCTGAACGAGGTAGTGGGTCTTATGTCTACCTTCGGTTTATTACATAACTATTATTATAGCTAAATTTCAAGTCCTGTGGTCTTTTAACTACCTAAACAACGGTAGCGAGCCGTCAGGAATCGATAGCCTATTTTCCCACAACACTGACAAAAAAAACCTACGATGTGTTATCTTAATTTCCACAGAAAGGAATCTTTACAAAGTGATTTAAACTAAGAATCGCAAAAACCTAAAGTAACTTTAATTATTCAACAATTATATAATGTTTATTAAGTGCTAGGACCTAAAGGAACAATTAACCTCTTTTGAGCTCTAAACGAGGACCAAACTACTCTATTTTTAGATTAACTTATATAAAACTTATCATTTTTTGTCTTTGGCAAATTTTAAATAAATCTTTAATAAAAGATTTCCGTGAATGCTAGTCTCATATAAACAAGCTTTTTTGACATATTAAAGTTAACATGTGAAACTTGGCAAAACTTTTGGTTTTTCTAAGTAGACCTCGGATTTTAAAGCTTCTTGTATAACTAGGACTAGCAAAAGCTTAAATTATATAAGTTAAGGGGCAAGCTAGAGCACAACATGCTCGATCAAGTCAAAATTTTTTCCTTAAAAAGGACAAAAATATGTGTCAAACATCTATTCTATTTGAAAAATTTTTAATTTTGGCAATATTATTACTATTTTTGTGGATAAATAGGGTTCGTGAAGACATGGCAATGCAAAGTTAAGATTAAACACGAAAGCCCCCCATACTAGAACTACACATTATCCTCAATGTGAGACTGTCACCCCCATACTAATTTCAAGGCATAATCCAAATATTAAGGGGTCTCTACGCAAATCTAAAGCCGTTTATTAATTATGCTAATAGATAAATGTTAATCATAAGATCTAGGTTCATCGGATTCCTATATATAAGCATGCGATGGATGAAGAACTGGACGACGTGAACGAGGACAAAACCACTTGCACGAGAGTATAATCCAGGGCAATCCTAGACATAAAACACAAACCACGAAACACGAGAAGGGAAGAGGCGAGCCTCCTCACATCACACTTATTCATAATTATTATACTAATATACGATTACTAAGGATAAGCATGGGTTGCCACCCACGAAGCACTTATTTTTGTTAACCGAATCTTAAGCCTGACTCGATCCCCATACTTAATTTGGTCAAGGAGGATAAAAATGGAAATAAGGAACATCTAAGATAGGAATGTCCCCTCCATAAATCATTATCGGGCTTTCAGAATCATTAATAAGCTGGAAAACTTTAAAGCCCTGATGAGATAGAAGATGAGGAGATTTCTCCTTTTTTGAGATGAGAATTCCAGGATTGAAAACTTTGTCCTCATTTTTGGATGAAAATGGAAGCAAAGTGTCAAACTCTGGATAAAGGGTAGGTAGAGAATCATCGTTAAGTAATTCTTCAAGAAAAAGAACATCCCCCTCCAAGTCATAGTCGTCATTCTCAATACCCGGTGGTATCGAGTCATCCGGAGCAAGAAATATATCGATCTCCTCCATAAGAGAGTCACTATCCTCGACGGGGATAGGAGATGGGGAGAAAGATTCGATAATAGCATCAGGAATCTCAGAATTAAGTTCTTCCAGAGAGTGAGAAGATGAATCATCATTCAATAATTTTTCAATTAGACGAATATCCTCTTCCGGATCAAATTCGGCTTTAACAATTTCCGATGGAATTGGATCGATAGGAGTGAGTTCACCGGCGAACTCCTCGACAAGAAAAATTATCGTATTAGCACGATTAAGCAAAGATTGTACTGAATCGGGTATGGCATCTAAGTGATCAATTTCTTTTCCCGGTGGAATAGAAACGATATCATCTAAACCCTCATTATTAGAAGAAGAATCATCACAAACGGGCATATCACACTCACTTTTGTAATCGGTTAAATCCTTGGACTCACTTGGGATTGGGACAAGGTTCTCAACACTAGACTTTATTACTTTGTCCGATTCCTTTTCAGGAATAGTGCTAAGATGCTCGTCCCCCATACTTAGAGAGTCCTCGAGCTCTATGGTCGGTAAGACGGGTGTGATTGCATTAGACGAGGGTATTTGAGAATCAATTGCATTCAAAGGAATAGTACTCTTCTCTTAATCATAGTAATCATCGTCATAATAGCAAAAAGATTTGAAACGTTGTGAAGGATAAGTACTAAGATTAGCCACATGCTCTAGATGCTTAAGCTCTTTCTTTTTATTAATCTCAATACTCATTCCATTGAATTTACCTTTAAGCTCATCAATCATACTTTCACATTCCCTTCTAAAACGAATATCTATTTTCTCATTACGATAATCATTAATCTGTAAGTCATTACTTAAACTGAACATTTCATCTAAATAATGTTGTTTTAGATCCTCCATTTCTTGGATACTTATTTCTTGAAGAGGTGATTGATCGATGCTAGCCGCCTGCTTTTGTTGAAGTAACTTTTCACAAAATGATTGCATCATTTGAAGAAGTTCATACATCTTTTTCTGATTAAGGTTCTCTTGAATACTCAGAGGCTGATGATTGATGGAATATTGCGGGGGTTGGTCAAAACCGGAATAGTTAGGCTCAAAATAGTTTTGATTCATCGGTTGACATTGAAAACTTTCATGAGGACCCCCACAGTTTTCACAACAAAGATATTGTTGTGAAAAATTCGGTGAATTTTGTGGATAATAATTATCACTAAAGTTTTGATTGTAGCTCGGTTCCTGCTCATAGACAAGCAGGAATCGTGGTGGACAATCATAACCATGGTGAGAATCATTTCCACATAATTCACACGAGTATGTCTCATACTGGGGTTGTGGAGGGTGAGGGAAAACATTTAGAGGATCATTGAAAGAGTTAGGAGCATCAATGGATGAATTTTCATCTCGTGAAGCGCAAAACAAACAAAATCCTTCGTTAAGAGCATATTCACACCACTTGCAAGTACACCGTTGACAACGTACACCATCTTCTAACGGATCTTTTCAATGAAAACAATGAAATTGGTCGAGCGAAGATGTTTGGGGTTGTAAAGGTGGGTTAGAAAATTTGGGAGTTTGATTATAAGAATTTAGATTAAAGTCATAGCGGGCCTCAATCTTCAATAATCACATTGGTACCAATGACCGGAAATTTCCTCAGTTAAACAATCCTCCACACACGAGCATCTTGAAAACCAAGACTGTTGAAGAATTATCGGATTAGAACGGTAAAGAGAATAAGAATTAACAATAGAGAGGGTTAAGAGAAGGAATAAATGGATTAAAAGGAGTAAAGAATAGTATTATAGATTTTTCAAATATACCTAATAAGGCAAAAAAAAAATATAAAATAAGAAAAAAAATTATTTTTGGTAACCGAAAAGTCAAAAGTGACGGTAGCTCTCTAGAAACGCATAAAGAAGCGGAGGAGCGGTAAGCGCGAAGACATTTTAAAAACCTTCTCCTTTCGGGTCAAAGTTCGTAGGACCGACCCTCCTTATACCTCTCTTATAGTTTGTTAACTAAAGATGAGCTAAAACGACAATTAACAAACGGTTATCTTACATTATATATAACAGGATAAATAAATGACACCTCATGCAACATATATGCCACATCATCTTTAAAGAAAAACCATGTAGCAATTTTTTAATCCAGTCTGCAACTATTTATGCAACCTATGCTTCAAGAATAAAAAGCCTATTGTCAGGATTCGAACTTGGGTTGATATGCACAATAGATAACGTCTTTACCACTAAGGCATTTCCCATATTTGTGATGAATTTGCAAAAAAATAAATGATGTATAAATGTAAACTATTATGAAACGTATTGGATACGAGTGATATAATTTAAGAAAGTTTAACATATTCATTGCAAATTTTTTGTTGAGATATTTCAGGGCGGTATTTTAGGCAGCCTAATCAAAATCACGTAACTACTTATCATATCAATTTCATTAAAATTTTAAATTGAAATCAACATTTGAATACATTAGCTGTCGTTCACTTCTCTCATCAAATATCCACATAATCATTCTTTGAAATTACGTTCATACCAGGTTCGTATGATTTTCGTTTATTAAATCACATAATGATGTTCATGTGATTTGTAATTAGTAAGGTTTATGGTTTTTGTAGGACGGATTTGGTCTGATTGATGATTCATAGTTAACTATCAACAATCATTGTAAGGTATGTTTAATCTTTAATTTTTGCTTAAATCATTCTTTTCTTTTGAATCATTAAACCTTATTATCCAACTTTTGTGATAATTCATGGTATGATCCATCGTTTTGGGATTTTTGATGTTGCTTATAGAGGGTTGTTTGGGATTGTTAATATGAATTACATACGAAATGCTTTATTTATTTTATGATTATTGTATCATTGACAAATATTGGTATCCGGTTTGTAAAAGGTCAAAGCTTTAGTTAATGGAGACTTCTTAACAGAGGTGTTTGGATTAGCCCCTTATATGCTTGGACTTATCAGGTTACTGAAATTTTGTATTGTAGGAACAAGTCACTTATTATGCTTATGAACTTAAGCTTATGGTTTATTTGACTTTATAAGCTTAAGGGTTATAAGATTACAAGACCAAAAAAGTGAGCTTTTCGCCTTATCAGAAATTTTAGGGTATATCCAAAAAAAATATATAATGAGTTTGTTTGATGATGCAAGGTGTATATGATGTAGCCATACTTTCGAAATGTATGCATTATTTATGTGATCCTTTTGAATTCTATATGTAATGACATTTGTGATGATTTATTTTAGGGTACTTGCATCTGACACATGTGGAATAAGAAGTCTCTGGGACATGAGAGCGGGTTATTTTCCACAAAAAGGGCTTACCACTAATGAAAATATCGGTCTCACCAGCATCCGAGTTGAAAGCATTGGGCTAGTCAAGGTACGAAAAGTCATTACGACACCATGCCTTTTGTTTTTGCTTTTTTTTTGTTCCTTTTCTCCATGCTTAAATTAGTTCAAGAAACCTTCTCACCAACTAATCTGATCTCATTACAAAGTTTGAACAATTGCTAGGATCATCCAAAAATCATTTTGAAATTTTCATTTTCAATTCCTTTATTTAATGTCATGAAAAATGTTCATATAGGTTTTATACACAGTTATATTCTCATTGAATTACTTTTGGTGTTCTTGACTGATATAATTGAATCTTACATTTTCTCACATAGTTTACGAATTATAGGTATGCAGAAGTTCCAGGTGTCACATATCCGTTTTTTGGGTTATGAGATCAGGGATGACGCAACCATATTACCTCCGAGAAAATCATCTTGGCTACGTGAACATGTAAGACATTCTTCATTAATTTTTGTTTTTTTGAAACTTTTCTAATAAATGATATTGCTAACCATGTAATTCCATGACAAGACTGCTAAAATCCCATGTCAGATTATGTAAGCCCCGTATATGAGTTTATAGATGTATGTTTAAATGTTTAAATTAACATATGTATTAATGAGTAGATGTATGGAGTTGGCTCAACTTCAAGCCATGATCTGCATAGAGAATCTAGCAGAGAAAGACACCACAGAGAACTCGGATGCTGCTAGAGAGGCTTTCTTGGCTGAACTTGCTTTAGATTCTAAAAAAAGGATTGTGATATTTCAAAGCATTCTAACAATAAACTGAAGGACAAAAGAAAGAGCACGAAACACAGAAAAACCAACTATTCTAGGGCTTGAAATAATTTCTAATGCTTTATCTGTTTTTAGAGTATTTACGTAGAAAATAATATATGGTGCTTATAATGATGTTACATATGCAGGGTATGAGCATTAGTGGTCAACATGCTTCATCCCATGAGAATGCGTCAAAGGCGTATGTGCTTTCTCATCATGCGCTGATATTCATGACAAATTTTTTATAGCTATATCTCTTTTAATTTTATGCTGATTTGTGTTTTTCTCAGCTCCTCCACTCCACCTGAGATAGACAAAGTGATGCTGAAACTGGTGTCGCGCTCGATCAACAGGAAGATGAAGCCGGACATAGAAAAATGGAGCTTGAGGCTGAGAAAAGGAAGCTTCAAGAGACACTGGAATAACAAAGAAGAATTGAGGACGAGGCTACAAAAAGACATCTTGCTGAGCAACACAAAAGTAACTCGCGAGTGACTCCAACGAGTATGGTTCAAGTAGATGGTGATGATTTCTATAAGAAGCATAGCATTGGCAATCATGTTAAGGATGAACGGGATCCTTCTTGGCTGGTGAGCATTGCTAGAATTATTTGTTGATGATAAATAATAACCGTAAAATGAATCAGCCCCTTTTACTCAATCGGTTAGAAAATGTAACGAAACACCTATAACAGACAAACCCATTCAGTACAATAACCGACAGACCTACTGAATCAAACTCCCATATGACTGTTAACCAACTAAACAAACACCCATAACAGACAAACCCACCAAACGCAAATCAGGTACGACTTAATATTATTTGCTTTTTATCATGACAATGCTACTTTATAAGCAGTTTTAACAAGTTATGTATTTGAGGATTTGCTCTGAAACATTGTCTATTTTATTTACATATTATACTTGGAAATAATCCTCTCACTTTCATGTCTGCAATTCAAGAATATACGGGGATCACAAAATCTCGGGCTGCAAATAATGGATGTGAATTGGATACAAATCGGGACGTATGTTCCTTTAGCACAAAAAGGTTTTGAGACGATGCTTAAAGTGTTAGAAATAGTTGCAAGCGTAGTTATTTTCATAGATTGGCATCTGTTATCACATACCTTTTGTATGTTTTTCATTGGTAATTATTAAAGTTAGACAGTTAGAGTTTAGTTGAATTAAGTTGAGCTGCTATTAGGTGATTGATTTTGAGAAACACATATTGCGGATTTCATTATAAGGTAACTTAAAATCCCAAGTTTGCCAATCTGATGTTTGAGTAATTTTATTAACATTAGAGATGGCCGTAGGAATCGGACAATTGAGCTTATTGCCTAACTATCCTAGGTTTTAACCATCTGATTCTAATTCTGTAAGTATTACCTATCTTTAGTGGTCAGGTCATTTGGATTGTTTATTCCCAATGAATTGTTTGAGTCGCATGTGAAATCTTAAAAACGAATGTATTATTTTGCAGCTTGTATTGTTACAAAAAGAGAGTGAATTTCTGATTGAGGATTTGTTTGAAAGGTATAGACAGATATGTTAATACTAACCATGATGACATGTTACTCAAATATTCTTCTCATATTCTAATGTTCTGATTGAGGATTTGTTTAAAAGGTATAGACATGTATGTTAATACTAACCATGATGACATGTTACTCAAATATTCTTCTCATATTCTAATTATTATTTCTTTTTTCCGTTTTCATTAGTGTTTTTGAACAGGATGCCAATGTGCCACATTACAAGATGATTAGATTCTAAATTACGCAAACTTTTCCTAAAGCTGATTCACTAACCGACAATACAACCCGAAAAAGAAGTAGACGTCTAAGAGGAATGGTTTATGCCGATGGTGTGGGATATCTCACGAGGAAAAATTGATGAGGTGGTAGAAGCTGGGTAGTTGTGGGGGGTTGTAACGATCGAAAGTCCATTGCTGAGTGTGTGCTGATGCTCTATCGTTGCACAAACACATCTGTCATTCACAAAATCACTGACAATATCAGGTTATATTTAATTTACTTTCGACTTAAAATACGCGCTTTTTTAATTGTGTTCTGTTTAATTGATTTTGTGACTTTGACCTCGAATGTATCATTTGTTAATGGTAGTTCGTTATCCAAGGTTTGGTGGAGTACAATTACTTATCTTCCCACTGGGCGATTACGTGACTAAGGGTACTAATTTGTTGAAAGAATCACAGTAAGTAGAAGCTCAATTATGCATTTCTCGTGTATCTATTGCCTTTTACACATACATGTATTTTCTTTTTCTTTTTTAACATGGACTGTCTTAGAGCACTTTTTCAATACTTAATAAAATAATCGATTATATGCAAATGGTTAGAAAGACACTGTAATTCTTAGGGGCTTTTTATACTTGTTTGTACAACTATTAAGAACTATCGAGTGATTGATGAAAAAATAGTTATTGTAAAAATGGACTGCAAAGTAAATAGCAAGGCTTGATTTGAAATGTAAGTTACATTTACAAACACTTTAAAAAACCATTCTACTCATACCAAATATACCTTTGTCAGCTATTGGTGGCTTTGAAAGTGCGATATCCTCAGCGAATCACCATTCTAAGAGGAAATTGTGAAAGTCGGCATGTATTTTGCTTCCTCTTGCCGTCTTTTGATCTTCAGTTTTTTGTATTATAAATTGAAAATCAAGTAATTTGTTAGTCAAGGTTTTTGCGTAATGAATGTGCAGGTTTGGATGGCTCTTGTGGTATTGGGTCGATATTAGGTGGATCAAGGTTGAGAGCCAATCTTTTAGTACGGGTCAAAATGGGTCACGCTGGTGTATTCTATAGTTATAAATTGTTGGTGTATTAAATATACGTGTGATATTATAATTGTACAAATAATATCAACAATTACATATTTTTTAGATGGTTAACATTTGACCCGTTTCATATTTAGCAAGGTTTTGGCACGTTAACCGCTAGAAATGGAACAAAACTTGAAGTGACCCTTAATTATAGTTAGAAATTCTGCTTTGGATATAGGGTTGTCACATGTTCGGTTTCAAGCTATGCTTTTTTACTTGTCCTGCTTTGACCCATTTAGAATAAAACAGAAAAAACATTGTTGAGTTGGACGTCACAAAATGATGTTCTTGCACATAACATTACCAGTTCATCTCACCTTTTTTTCGGTCGAATTATGATTTGGATCATCATTATCAATACAGGAGCACAAAACTGTACATTACAAGTTGTTGAAGTAGTGCCATCTTTCAACAAGATATCTTTTTTTAGGTAACATATTTCTCCAATTTATTTACGTGTTTTATCAGATTTTTAACAAGGCGAGCAGTTCATTGTTTTATGCATGTTGTAGGCACTTATATGGATATCTGGTTGTGTCAAGAGTTGATTGAATATTCTTTATTGTGATACAGATGATAAATACAAAAAAATCAACAAAACATTGTATACAAAGAAGCTTTATTTCGTATTTGAAGAGTTAACGCATACTTTGTTATGGCACTTTAATGATTTATTTTTATCATATACGCAAGTGCGAAGAACTTGATTCTTTCGTTGTCTATGCTGTTTATAAATTACTCGCTCTAATATATTTATAATTCGATTTTACCCGTCTTTACTTAATTTTCTAAAAACGATATTCACAAAACAAGCCCGCCCATCGGGCGGGCTTTGCAACTAGTAAACATATATTTCAAGGTGGTATGTTTTATTTTTTAAATCTTTCAGGTGAAAAAAACCTGAGCATAATACTCCCACTAGCTTTTTAAAACATACCCAGGAGTTACTCTTAATTATAATTAAATTTGTATTCAACCATTGATTTATTTATATAATAAACTTAAGATTCTCTCCTAGTTGCTTGAATAATCCTGTGACTTGGATTCTTGCCGTTTGTACACTTTAAAAACTTATATGAATTCATAAACTCCTTTGATTACTAACCGTCCTCGCAATAGTAATCATTCAAGGAAGAGTTTTAAATTCCATTGTCATATTTCATCAATATGAACACTAGTATGACAATTACCCATCTTTATATAATTAATGCGCATAGAATGTGAGTATTTAATAAAAAAATAATTGCTTTATGATAAAAATTTCCCTATCATAATGCATGTCATTTATAATATGTGCTCACAACATTGCCTTATGTGTTTGAACAAGAACCAAACCAATCGGGTTTTTCTTCTCTTTTGATAGAAACCATTTTATTTACAGTCTAACTCGCTTAGTTATTGATACATATCACGTTCCAAAAGGTGAATATATTATTAATGGACAAAATCTTAACATTCATTTAATTTGATTAATTTATCAAATTCAAAATTCAACAATGTCATATGAATGGTGTTCACAAATGTAGTATGCAATTCGAAATTTCAATAATGCATCTTAATGATTAAAAGGTCTTACTATGATCCCGTGAATCTATATTCATCAATATTGATATAAAATTTATCAATAAAGTAGTGTTGTGGTATTGCTTGCGGATGTTTTTTATGATCAAAAATTATATCCTTATAAGGTTGTGTGAACATTTAAAGTTCTCGATATAATATTCACTAGTGTGTTTTAAGAAGGTTATGTTATTTTGTATTTTTATCTCTTTTGAAGTCTTAAAAACCGCTTCCCACTTTGCCTTTTGTAATTCTTGAACGCCAACTCTGTGTTGACTTCGTAGTAATTTTCAAGTAATCAAGATTACTCATCTATTTGGGACATGTTCCAAGAAAGAGCACATTAAACCTTTTACTTGAAGATAGTTATATAATTAATATTTATTCAATTATTTTTGGACATTTCAAAAAACTCATAAACTTTTACTTGAAGTAAGTAGTCGTTAATTTCATAGCTCGACATATTGTTTCTTACCATTCTTACGGTCAAGAGAAAACCATTTATCATGATTGTTCTGTTACTCATGTGTTGTACCTTGCACAACAATAAAGAATTTTACTCCACCACTTATGCATGAACAAAATACTTTACGTGTGTAGTTAATCATACATGACATTCGTTTGATATTTATATATGGACACATGATGATGTATCTTAGGTATATTAGCGTTACAAGTAGATTATTGAAAACCACATGTTGTTTAATAAGAAATAGTGCCTACGCTATATCTGTAAAACCATGAGTATCTATTGTTGGTAAATTACTGGCATTATCTCAAGACATTCAAGAAAGAATCTGGGTTTACTACCAAAGATAATTAAACTTGTAGCTACCACTGGAATTTGACAGTGACTATTACATTGTAATCGTTCTTGTTTCAGAAATAAATCCATGCTATCCACATGGATTTGACAACAGTGCATGTGCTCCTATGACTAGTGAAAACAAAATAGTGATTATTTATTTTCTCTACTCTTTGAATCCTAATTATGTAACAAGGTTACTTAGATTTAAAAATTTATACTTTATAGATGAGGGACTATCTATCAATTGCTATTTATTATTTGAAGATTGAAGCATGCCATTTCCTCCATAATTTTGATTTAAAACAAAAGTCAACTATAGATAATTATAGTATTTTGCATTTATCAACTTTTTACGGTAATAATAGGATTCATGTAATCAAGAAACAGTCAATAGTAAACATTCTTACTATTAAGATGTGTTATTATTTGATAGTTTTAAGAACATATTCTCTAGTTATCCGAATGTCTTACATGTTTCAATGTACTCACCACCAAATAAGGGTGCTAAAATCTGTATGAATGTATAAGTCATGCAATCTACTTAACATTTAAGTATTCTATGAGTTTGATTACATTAGGACAATTCCTACGTTCCTATTATAACTTTCCGGAGCAAGAAAGATGATAGGAATGAGTCTCCCTATTCCTTACAAGGAAAGGAGTCTCGGTTTGACTTCTTCAAGAAAGAAACAAACCCTTGTTTACGGTTTATCGTTGCATTAATACTATTAATAGAATCGCAAAATTCAATTTTTAGTATTTTCAATAATATTCCTTAGAGAAAATTAACTACCCATGTTTAAACATTTTAAACAATTAATTTTCTAAAGGCTAGGATCCAACTTGACATACCACCATCACATCAGTTGATCTGCTAGCAATGGTGTATTCAAAAGGTAATTGACGATCAATAATTGCCACCGGTGCAATTCCTAGAACCTTATGGGACTTACTTTATTACAATAATATACTAGTAAGCATGTTTCATCCCATCTATGCCTCGAGTTTAAGGTCTCACCACTAAACCGATTAAGTCGTCCAATCAAGAACTGTGATTATGTAACACTAACGTCTCACGAAAAAGTGTATAATCACCTTGGGATTACAATCTACATACGTCTCACGCATAGTAAAAAGCATCTGCAAGTGTTCTTACAAATTGGATGGCAATAACTTATTTAAAAGGGTATAATATTTGACGTGGCAAATATGTACGAAGAAGCATGCATACATCTTCGTATCATAGATTTTAATAAAAAACTTTACTAAATTAAGTTATTTATTACGGTATCACTTATTTTCTATACATCTAATGTATAAATAGTGTTACCTTTTTAAAATTGACGATTCAACGTGTTTTCAAAACTTAAAGATTTTATATTTTATCATGGGAAAAGATTAAAGAATGATTAAAAATCATTCAAACCCTAGAC
The DNA here is from genome assembly GCA_026074375.1 of Tanacetum coccineum. Classification (NCBI taxonomy): domain Eukaryota; kingdom Viridiplantae; phylum Streptophyta; class Magnoliopsida; order Asterales; family Asteraceae; genus Tanacetum; species Tanacetum coccineum. The sequence continues at coordinate 726 of BQNB010127912.1, read as the reverse complement.
CATTCGTGACTTCCTAAATAGTATGCAAGGTAAGGAAACTACAACGTAGTCAGGTATAATAGGGTAATGATATCAACAAGACCGAAGTCTTGATGAGTCTCCCCGAACCTTATCCTTGCAACTAAGTAGTGCTTTTGCAAATTACGTCATTGATAAAGATAAAACTTTAATTTGAAAAACACATTATGAACTATAAATAGTCCATAATAAATCTGATTTCATAATTATTAGTCATGTTTATATATATTTTTCAAAAAACCCTTTTATTTTCTCACAAGTCCAAACTTAAAATAAAACAATATAAACACAAGACTAATACACATAACACTCATTTAAATAAATCACTTAACAATTAAGTCATGCAAATATCCATTATGATCCAAATTATCTAATAATTAAAAAACATGTATATATTCATATAAGGCTCCTTCGTCCTAAAAACTCCGGCCACATCCATCGATATAATCGATTGCGTAAGCCATATACAAATATATACCACATAGCATATAAAATTTAAGCAACTTTTAGGCCCCATTAAGACATAGCCAATGTCTTCCCTAGCTTTTAAAGTCGTGGATCTTACCAAATCAAATTTAATGTCTATGTTTTAATTCTTGATCATCTTATTTGCATAAAACTTTTTAACAATTAACAAGATTTATATATCATATCCTTCCATGATAAATTGCATGTATTTATCATGGATGCCAAATTAACAATTAATTT
>BQNB010127911.1:0-16393 GCA_026074375.1 Tanacetum coccineum | reverse complement strand
GCATAATTTTGTCTTTTTAGGGCCATTTTTGATATAAAACGGATATGTGTTTTCACACATATCACACCTACCAGGCCTTTGACAAAACTCTTGTAGGCAGCTCGCAGTTACCCTACCAGAGACGTACCAGACGTAGGACCGGTGATGCCAGCACCTCAGCTCCACAGCAGCCAGATCCATGATTACTCTCCCCCTCACTTTTTGATCTTATGTACATTTATATTATTCATGTCATGATGTATTTAAACTTAAAACTTGTTATATTTTGATATGATGATTTTGGTTTGATTGCGTATGATAGAATCAAGCCTGGCAGTAAGTTCAGCAACGTAGCTCATTGATTGATTACATGGTCGAGATTCCAAAACCTTTGCATGAAAGGAAAAAGTGTTGAAATGTGCAAAGAAGCTGATGAAGGGAAATAAGAAGAAAAAGTCTATTTTAAAGACTAGTTGAAAGAAAAGTGCTTACCGGGAGACAACCCGGTTGTTTTTAATTGTTTGAAAATTATAATTTTAAATTGTTTGATTAAGTCTGTCTTCCCAGACACTCAATACGGCGTATCAAACCTCTATGGATACGCCGTATCGACCTGTTTGGATGTTATCAGTCTTTAATTTCTGCATTTAAATTCCTGCAAATTTTAAAACATTTGTTTTTACAGGATGCAATACGACGTATCCTTGGGTTTGGGATACGGCGTATTGACTACCTATACAATATGTGTGTTTAATTTTTTCCATTATAACCATTGTAAACCGAGATAGGAATTGCACGCTTTGTCTTCTAAACTTTTATGCTGGACCTTGCTGTAAAGAAATCGACGTTATGGTATACTCTGAAGAAGACGTGTTGAACTCGTACGAGCATTCTGACGCCTCATCAATACACTTTTTGCTTAAGAACTCAAATTGGATAATCATCCCGAGCAACATATCAGGGGAGTTCCTCATTCTAATTCTATTTCCCATTTTCTTTAATTGTTTTATCTATACAACAAAGACGTTGTATAATTTAAGTGGGGGGATGGAGAATTGGAACGCCTACTTGTCCTTTATTTTACAAATAATATGCTATATGCTTAAAAATATGCCAAATTTTAAAAAAATTTAGCACATCTTTTGTAAAAATTACTAGTTACATGACCTCGCGCACTATAACCCTTAATGATAAATTGTAAGAATTAAGCCTATTCCATTTTCAAACGTTTACTAAAAATTCCACAAAATTATGAGTGTGCCGGTGATGTAGTGGACTTTAGAACCTGGCTTGGTATATCACTCGAGACCACAATGATTAGTACTATGGATGTAGATGGAGTAACATGTTTAACTGGTAAATTTCTAGGAATACACCAAAAAGCCTACATGTTGTAAAATTAACTAACTACACTGGTTAGTTAAACCTCGTGTAACCCTTTGCTTACTCTCACTATAAGAGTAAGATCCCTTAGAAAAACCTGTTGAGCCATTACTGTCTTTTTCACACCAAATTTCTACTTCCTTACACCTTTATACCTTAGCTTACCCTATAGATTAATCCTACTTAATCAAGTTGCTAGTTGCTTTTGTGTAAAGTTTTGTATTTCTTGTGTCAAAGTGAAATTTTTTATCTCCGGTTAGGTCGGGAAATTGCACAATGCAATGGGAAAATATGTAGCTCGTGTATTTTTCTACTTTTACGATTATGTATTATGTCCGAAGATGAAGTGTTGAAAGAAAAAAATTATCCGAATGAATTATGATGGTGAAGACAGTGAAATTACACCGAGATTTATGTTATGAAAAAAAAGGAAGAATAGAAAATTGCATCAAAAAAGAGAAGGAAAGATTGATAGTCGATTCGTTGAAGTTAAACCAATGAAATACTTGAAAGGATCGATTATTCGTTGATATATGGTAAAAATCAACGATGTATAATTTTGTATAAAGTGGCCGATATCACCGCCTTTGTAAAAGTATGTAAAGTTTGGGATGATTAGAATGTTGACCGTTATGGGAACGCCAACTTAGGTTGTCTTTGTCATTTCTATGATCGAGACGTTGTATATATTTAGAGTCTTTATTATGGAACGGCTGGGAAAAGTTACTAGCAACTATATACCTTATTTGTTCAGGCTTAATCTATTTGTTTTGTGAATTTTACTTAACAACCATTTACTTCCCTTTCCTAGCAACTAACCTTAGATTTTACTCAAACGAGGTTGAGATCGAGTCATGCATGTCTATTATGTCATTATGGCCATGTATGCGTGATTCAGCCACCTTGTTGGTTTATTACGTTTGGTGAAAGTTAGAAGAACCACACCCTATATCGTTCTTCATCCTAACCCTTGGTTAAACTCGAATGAGGATGTGATTGAATTATACTTGTCTATTCCGTCGATACGACCGTGTATGTATGATTCAGCTGCCTTGTTGGTGTGGTACTTTTGGTGAAAGATTGCTAGAATGATCAACCTTAAGCCTAATTACCCAATTTACCTTTTGACTTGTTTCTCCTTAGCTCCAGTGGTGGAGATGTGTATCCTTGCCAAGCATATGATAGAAAACTAATCACGACCGAGCAAATGAGCGTACCAATTAAATGTTACACCTTAGATTAGTTGAGTGATCCGAGTGTTTTCATTTCCCATATTTTGTGAGGTGCTTAGTCTTGTACAGGTGATTAAAACGAAAGAAATGCTTAACGGAAAAATCCTTAACTCCGGTTGGGATACATTGTCAATAAATTTCTAGAGTCTACATGAGGACAAGTAGGATTCAAGTGGGGGGATATTTGATGACATCAAATAACGTTACATTTATACCATTATTTATCCCGAATAAATTACCCACTTTTATATAATTATTGCAAGAATTGTTATTTAATTGCTTAAAGTTGTTAATTGCAGTAATTACGGAAGTGATTTGTGAAGACATGCTAAAAGGCGCACTTTCTGGAGCTTAAATGATTATATTTGAAGATTGCTTATTTCTGCCCAATACGCCGTATCCAGAAATGAAGATACGGCGTATCAGCACTTCACAAGAAAACACACATTCTCAACTCCCAATACGGCGTATCCTACTGCATGCATACGTCGTATTCAGCTAGATAAACATTCAAAGATTTGGTGATAAATATAATTTGGGAAGGATATATCTAATTGATTATGAACAGTGAACTACCAGTATATAAAATACCATCAAACAGTAAGTGGGTAAAGTCCCGATGGGCTAGGGTTTAACAAGATCACCATTGCTTTAATCCCTAGATAGATTATATTTAAACTAAAAGGATGCTTTATGCGGATACGTTAATTATGTCAGGATTCAACGTGTCTAGGTCTTAAGATGATGTCCCGCCTAAGTCTTAAGAATGATATGCCGCTTCGAGATAAGAAATCATTGCACTAAACAAACAAACCAATATTTAATTAGATTTAATATGGCTAATACAGTTTTCTATCATTTAGCTTGTACCGGTCTTATATATTTTTTGATTATTTTCTGCAATGATTAATTGTTTTTTTGAATTGATTAATGTCACCATAAAACCTGTGCAGTCTCTAGGCTGAAAACCCCCCATTATCATTGGAACTAGGTTTAGCATAGGTTTAACAAGTAATTAGAATTAACCAATTAGATCAAATAAAATACTGATAGAATATAATCTTAACGACCTCGCTCTTAGTGTTCGACACCCTACTTACCACGAAACTCCACCCGATCGGGTACACTGCCCGTTAGAGTGTAGTTTTAGGATAAGTCGGCTAAATATAAATTTAAAACTTGGTAATCAATAATTTGACCCTACACGACAGCACATCAGTTATCAATTAATGCAAGAGGATCCGGATATCTTTCACACAGCATTCGTACTTCATTTGCATGTCCCTCATGTTGACTATGATATGCATACAACTGACCATAGTTGGTACTATACATATTCTTTGCTAACTTGACATCAGTCACAAACTTGCTCCATTTTGGTTGAAGAGCATTGAGAAATTTTGTATTCACTTGAACTTGTTGCATTGTCATGCCAATTATGTGCATATTATTGATAAGTTGATCAAAGCGCAAGTAATACTCATAAAGTGATTCACCCTTAACGGAAGTAAATTTGTCAAACTCATTGTACAGTTTACCTTCACATTCTTGATATGACAGTTTAGTGCCTTGCATGAGTAACTTGACTCTATCCCAATATCTTTAGCTGCCTGAAAATGGTTAACTAGGGAATACACATCTGGTGGGAGATCTTGAAGAACAATGTTTGTTGCTTGAATATCACAGTCATCTTGAAGCTTTTCTTGTTGAGTGAGTTATGCATATTTCTTGTTATGAATTTGACCATTTTCTTTAATAGTCGGATAGACAAGAGGTCCATTTTCAATAGATTCAAGCATCATTCTACCATTTTTCTTTCCTTTGATGTATAGTAACATACGACTCTACCATGAGTTATACATTGACTTGTCAAGCATAGGAGGACGGTTCTCAGCACCAGCAACTATCATGTGTTCAGCTAAGGTAGACATTTTCAATTGATTGTGAAATGTGAAAAGATAAGATCTTGATCGTTCAGTGATTAGAGATTATTGTGTTAAAGTGTTGTTTGTTGAAAGTGATTGAGAATAAGTATTGCACGGGATTTTACAAAACTTGATTAAACCGAGAAAATAATTGTATATTTCGCGGGATTTTACAAATCAAAGAAGAAACCGTGAAATAAAAAATCTTGTCTTTGAAAAGTATATAAATCGGTTGGATAAGAAAGGTGTATAAATCGGCTAAAGTAAATAGCTTAAATCGGCTGATTCAAAAGTGTCTAAATCGGCTAATATATATGGGATAAATCGGCTAATTCAAAACAATCTAAATCGGCTAACACAAAATGGATAAATCGGCTGATTCATATGCCTATTTCGGCTCCTTCATAAAATCTGGAAAACCAACTTTTCAAATCACTCAAAAACACACCTTTTGACATTTTTCCTTGATTTTTTTGTACAACTAAGTATTACTAAGATACTAAAAGCATAAAAACACATGCTTTATGGTTTTTAACACCCAAAAAGTTAACACTTTTTGTTTTGTGCCTTTAACCAAAAAACGCATCCTTTTGAGATCAAAAAAGGCACATAAAACACTCTAAATCACCCCATGGCGACTGATACCAATTGTAGAATACTAGTTATCTAATAATACACGCAATACAAGTAAGAAATCTTAGAGAGAGAAAGAGTGGTTGGACACTTCTAGAGAGAGAAACAAAAGAGAGAATATTAGATTAATGAAATGACCCGGCCAACCCATAGGCTTTCTATAGGCTTGGCCCGGTTAGCTTACATAAGTTCAAATATTATCTAAGACCTACGAGACACATATTTAGGAGTGATCGAGACTTTTCTCGATTTCTAACACCTATCCTTTTAGCGGTTCTTGTAATTTTTTGGTGGATTCCAGATTATTAATGAAGAGCATTGTTTACACCCACACCAAATGTTACACCCAAATCGCCTTAGCCTTCCTTGTATGTACTCTTTTTATTACATTATTGTTATAACCCAATAATTAATGCTTGAGTACATGATTGATAATCAGTCTTTTATTAGTGTATACGTTTGGGACTAGTAGGATTCATGGAGGGGGAAGAAGTCAAATTATTACCTCCATACGTGCTTAATACACTCCATGTTATTTTGATCCTTTCAATTCGGGTCATAGTTTTAGTAAATATTATAAGTTCTAAAACTTCAATTGTTATGGGGGGGGGGTAACGTTTTATACAGTCCCAAGTCATGTATTATTATGTTTTAGCATATGGCAGGGCAAAAGTGTACGAAAAAATAGAAAAAAAGTGAAAAGAAAAAAAGAGAAAAAGAAAAAGAAAATCAAAAAATATAAAAAAGAAAAAAATGTACGGGCTGCCATCTTGCTTGAGGTTTATGTTATATGTTAGAAATGTCCAAAAAATAAAAAAGAAAGAGCTTGATGTAGAGTTTTGTGTATCTTAGTACTTGTGTGGTCGAGTCTTGGCTTACCAATGCCTTCGCATATATTCTTGTATTTTAATTAACTCACCACCACCCAAATCCACCCCAAATCCACCCAAATATATCCCATCCGATCTGTTTCCGTTTAACTTACACCTATACATCACAACCCTTTAAAGACCTCTTTGATAGTAATTCCTAGGTGCTTACGCCACAACGGCGGAGGTTTGATCCTTTATCAAGCTTATGGTAATTTATATGCTATGACATGTAATAAGTGTTAATTTTCTATTTCCCATATTGTTATATATCATTATACACCTGAGAGAAAGAGAGAATCCAAACACTTATTATGAGGTGCTAATGTATAATTTTCGTGCTTTTAATTACGAGGTCTAATTGGTTGTGCTATAAATTATCTTTGAAAAGTAAGTTAAATACCCCCGATATTGCTATTGTTTAGGTAGAAAATCCTATTTGCTTGAGGACAAGCAAATCCCAAGTGTAGAGGTATTTGATGAGGTGTTTATTATATGTTTACTTTTTCGGGGTTATTTAACCCTCTAAATCATGCAAATATGCCTAAAATACGTGCGTAATCGTTTGTTTTTGTATTTTTAGCATTTAGGAAGCTTTTGGAGGATATATGTGACTTGGGCTCATTTGGAGAACAAATGGACAAGATTACAACCTACACCAAAGTTGATGAAGAAAATGCGCACAGTGGCTGGAGACGACGTCATAATTATTGGTGACGGCGTCAGGATACTAAAGAGATGGCATCAGAACTTAACCGACTTAAAGAATCCCTAGAATATTTGGCGGGGCAACGGCGTCGGGATTATAATGCGACGCCATCGAATTCGTTTTCCTATATATACAAACTCGATTTTAAGGGTTTTAGTGTGCAACTTTTGGGAGACAAACTATATCATTAGGATTCGAGTGTGGCAGCTTTTAGGATCGTTTTTAGGATATAAAAACCCTCTTGTACGAGCCTTATACTCATGTTTTAATCAAGTGACATCCATTATCTCTTAATCTTTCATATGTCTATTGTTTGTTTGATTAATTATTGTACTTCGCTTTCTTCTTACATGCTAGGCTAGATCAATAAGTATATTACGTTAAATTGGCATGAACTTAGTTTGTTGATCTTATTTTAATATTGCTTCTTGTAATGGATGTGCGCGTTAGGCTTTAGAAAACTGGCTATAAAATATTACATTAGCATAGACGTGTAGGGAAACGCGATTATGTAGAAAGGATACCATCGTAACAGTCTTCATACTACCTTACCCTTCTATGGTTGATCACCTCTTAAATATTTTAATGCATGTAATGTACTCTTATGGCCTTGTAAAATGTCATAACTACCTTACTTGTGCGTTGCCTTAACAAAATATTACATAGACGGCGAGTTCGTGTAATTCATTTATGACTTGAGAAATATTTACACAGGTCATCACAAGTGTGACAAAGCAATAAGATTATGAGAAGTAAAATTAGGAGTAATGCATGATTAAGTAAATACGTTTGTTTACCCATCAAGTTTCCACTTATTTAGTTTAGATTTAATTTTAGTTTAATTAGTTAAAACCCAAACCACCTCTTAAAACCTAAGATTTTACCTGCTTTCATAAAATATAAAAATACAAAGAAAAATACTCTTCTTTCAACCCCTTAAACCTTAGTTACATGTTGTTCGAGCCTTCCCAACCTATTCCCCTAGAGAACGATATCAACCCTCGAGTCTTGCCTATATTACACTACAACGGTTGGGTACACTGCCTAGGGAGTTGTAAAACTTCATGTGAAGTCCACAACGACCTGCATCACCAGCCTTGGCCTTTGTATTCCTCACCTCTTGAAAACATTCTTTCCTTTTTTTTCTCTTCTCTAGTCCTCTAAGTCTAACACCTCCTGTGTTCTTAATCTTCTCCTATATCATTCTATTAAAGACCACATCTCCGCAAACAAGTACCTAATCCATACTTGTGTGTTATTAGTCGAGGGTCTTCCTTCTCAAACCTTTTATATTAGAATTGATTCTTTAGGTTAGGTTAGGACTTGGTTCATCTATCTTTATTCATTCAATCGAGTTATAAGGGAAGTCTTGTATCCGAGAGATCAAGCCTAGATCATTGGGGATATAGTTAGGGTTTGGTAAGCTTCCAAGGGGAAGTCTTTAGAGTTTATAGGTTAAGTCTGTTGGTCCCTATGAATGTGATATAAGGTTTATCAAGTTAAACTAATCACATTCTATGACAACAAAGTGAGTTTTAAACAAATATGTATGAACAATATAAAGAATAAGTTTAAAACAGATAGAAGTAACTTTTCAACTTATAGGTTCTTATTAGAATCAAATAAAGAATCTATGACACACCTTGCTTGCGGAATAGCAAGGTGGTTGAATGACAATTGGGGTGTTATCTCCTTCGAACTTAAACTCTAACCAAAGTTAAGAGAGTAAGAAAATAAACTACTTATGACTAAACTGAAGCTTCAGCTTTCAGTAGTACCGTTCAGTTTGTTTGAGAGATAAATGAACTCTTCAATGTGTATCACATTAATTGGAAGAGATAACATTTACTCTAGGAATCCCTTTCCTTTTATAGGCAAAGGGATTAGGGTTTACAAGTTAACCTAGTACGCGTGTCATGCATCCAATGGGTGGTTGAGATACCATTTAATGCAGACGTGCTCTAAAGTACCAGGTACAGTCCTTTAAGGAAAGTTGTTGTACTTCTATACCACTTTATAAGTATCTAATGCGGTCGTCGTTATACTTCAACAAGAAGTTTTACAACTCCCTAGGCAGAGCACCTAATCGTTGTAGTAGTAGTATAGGCAAGACTCGGGGGTTGTTATCGTTCACTCGAGGAATAGGTTGGGAATGCTTGATCACGGTCTAACAGAATTCTAAGGGTTGAAGGAAGATTATTTTTGTATTTTTGTATTTTATGGAAATCGAGTAAATCATATATTTGAGAGGAGGTTTGGTTTTAGCTATTAACTAAATATAAATCTAAACTAATTTGGTAATAACAATAAGAATATAAACTGTGTTTTATTTTATCAAGTATTACCCCTAGATTGCTTTCTCCTAGTGTTGTTCCTTTCACCCTTGTGATGATCTGTTTAACTATTTCCTAAGTCATGAATAAATTACATGAACCCGCCGTCTACTTAGTATGCCGCTAGAGCAACGCACGCGTAAGGTAGTATGAAGACTGTTACACGGCCCCTAAGAGTACACTAAGTGCATGTGAAATATATTAAAAGTGGATCAACCATAATTATGGGCAAGTCGTAAGAAAGACTGTTATCCCGATGGTAACCTTTCTACACAATCACGTTTCCCTAGACATATCAACAGCGATACAGACAAAAGCTGGTTTTCTAAGACCTAACGTGCACATCCATCACAAGAAGCAACACCACTAAGATCTACATTCTAGGTTTCATATAATCATAAATAAACACAATATGAGGTTTAGCCAAGCATGTTAAAGATAAAGCAAGAGCATAGATAGATCAAACAACACATAGACATATTGAATGATTAAGTAACCTTACTTGATTAAAACATGAGTTGGAGGAAGTACAATAGGGTTTTTAGGCCCTAAAAATGACCCTAGCAGCTGCTAAATGAACTAGGGTTCGTACCCTCTTTTTATTCTAAAGTTACACACTCAAAACCTCATTCGGGTTTGTATATATAGGAAAAACACTGTGATGACGTCGCGTTTTAATCATGACGCCGTCATAAATAGAATATTCTAGATATTAGGCTGGGTCGTGTACTGTGACGTCGTCGTGAGATATGGTGACGCCGTCTTGATCTTCGTGGTGACGGCGTCACGTTGTATTTGTGACGCCGTCTCCAGCCACTGTAGAGACATTCTTGATAGATGTTGGTGTAGATCCGTAGTCTTGTCCGTTTCTTCTCCAAATGAGCCCAAGTCACGTGTAATTCTTCCAAATGTCTTCCAAATGCGAAATACCTGAAAAAGAACGATTAAGTATCTATTTTGGGTATAAATGCATGATTTTTGGGGTTAAACGACCCCGAAAAAGTGTATAAAATAACACCTCATCAAATACCCCTACACTTGGGATTTGCTTGTCCTCATGCAAATGGGCTTTTCTACCTAGACAATAAAATATGAAGGGGTCATTTTTACCTACTCTTTAAACATATTCTATAACACACTGCTTATACTTCGTAATTAAAAGCTGGAAAGTAATATCTTAGCACCTCACATAAGTGTTTGGGGATTCTCTCTTTCACTCGGGTGTATAATGAATTATAACATAAGGGGGAAATGAAAAATCAACACTCATTACCTGTCATAGCATATAAATTATCATAGGCTTGGTAAAGGATCAAACCTCCACCGCTAGGCGCAAGCATTATTCATTACTATCAAAAGGTCTTTATAAAGGGTTGTATATGTAAGGGGTGGGGTAAGATAACCATATAATGGAAACAGAAACGATTAATACATTTAGTGGTGACTTTTAGGTGATTTGGAGTGAAGGGTTTAGCTAATTATTTCACGAATAGACTCTTGGTTTGGTTCTAAGCGCCAAGACTTGACGAAGATTCAACAAACTCACATCAATACTCTTTTCCTTTTCTTTCCTCATTTTTTGAATACCATAATAACATCACATGGGGTTCATAATAAGTTACCCTACACTTAGAGCTTTACATGCTCGATAATTATAATGCTAACTAAGAAGAACCGAATTGAGGTGGATCAAAATAACATGGAGATCATTTGACAAACATATGGGGGTATTGACTTAACTTTTCTTCCCTATTCTTCCACGAAATAAATACTACCATGAATCCCAATCGTCCCAAAACTGTATTTACAAGGATAAGGACTTAAGCAACTGTGTACTCAATAATTAACTTGGGTTTATTAACAATAATTTACTAAAAATGAGTTATCAATAAGGGTAGGCTAAGGCTTTTTGGGTGTAACGATTGGTTTAAGGGTGACAATGCTCTTCATTAATAGTCCGGCTTAACCAGAAAATTACGAGAACCATGAAAAAGGATAGGCTCGGAGGGTTGTACTAGGGGTATCCTGCACTAAAGGTGAGTGCATGGCAAGGGTGTGGGATAGTTATATGATCGGTGTGACCATCATAACAATTACAGGTTTAAAACATGGGTTAATCCTAATGCATCTTATCAAGCAAATCCTAATACTCACTATGGCATGTCTCGGGATGCATCACAATAACAAGTTCTAGAATTTAATACACTACCGGTACACTCATATGAATTTTACTAACACCAGACATTTAGAAAAGGTGACAAGGCAATGCATACATGGCCGTAACGACGGAATAGACATGCACGCCTGCAGATCAACCTTAACTCGAACCGGGTAAAGATAAAATCATCTTGGGTTACCAATGATGTGTACCCGAATTCCTAAAGATCTAAAGGCGAACCTCACATTTTTGGGGTAGAATTCTGAGGGTTATTGTGCTAGTCATATAAAATCCGAATCCACGAACGCTATATAATACTCGTTCCGTCGGTAATGTATCAGTAAACAATTTTAAAATTAGGTAAAACATACCTCTATGCTATGTTCGATAAATTACCCATCATTTTAATGGACAAAGCAAATAAACAAATGAAACAATAGTTTCTAAGGCTTATTTTCCCCCTACACTTAAGTTGAACATTGTCCCCCAATGTTCTCTAAAAGTACTCGTTGAAACGAATAAAGAGAAAAGAAAACAAGAAAAGAAACTAGTACTCCCCTGGTTTACTCAGTAATGGAGAAGAAACATGCGATAACTGGTTAAATCGTCCTCCAAGAATCATCCAATGAAACTTCCTAAGAACTTCCAAGCTTCTTCTCATCAAATATAACATGTAATCAAAGACAAAGACAACCTATACCAAGCATAAAATAGTGCAAATTACCAATATACAATATAAATTTAGGGTTCGACTCGATAGATAGATGAAAGAATTGTTAAACTCATTAGGTTTTTACAGGTTTATAATAGAAGAATACATATATTAAATGTTGTGCAAGATTTATTTTCAAAAATAATTAAAAACTTTAAGTTTTCTAAACCTGGGCGTTTGACGCCGTCAGGGTTTTTGTGACCCGTCATATGTGCGTGTGACGGTCGTCACGTGTATAATTGTGACGCCGTCTTACACAGTCCTATGAAAATGAAATTTTTGATTTTGAATGAAGAATTTTCCTGCACTTGATTCCATAAGTTAATTCATATACAAATTGCTGCATAAAACCTGAGATTTAACAATTCAATCATATGACTCGAAACTGACGCGAATTAATCTAAACAATTCATTTAACATGTTTGAATTTGGCTCAAAAGCCGGATAAATTCCCCTACACAATTGTTTGCAAACTACCTTTGATTGAAATTAAGGCGAGGTTAAAGACAATACAAAGCATGATTACAAGATAGTTCAAACATAATAAAACAAATGGTAAAGAATAAAACACACATGACACTCCTAATTAGGGGAAAAGAAAATATTGGGTTGCCTTCTAAAAAGTGCTTGTTTTTGTTTGAGTCACGAGCCTGACTTTATCCTTATTTAACAAATAAAGGGGAGGGTTCCCCTATACTTGAGTTAAATTGCAGGTGATAGTAACAGTACATACCATCGTGATGAGAAGGAGCCATACATTGAGAAATTTGTTGTTGAAGAATAGGCCAGTAAACGGTGTGCTTCTAGAATTCTACCTTTCTCTACTTCATTTGGCCTAAGTTCTTCTCCTAGATGAGAAACTTCCTTAAATTCAAATCCCCAATCATGTCAACAAACATCTCCCAATTTTGAATGTCCAAACACCTAGGGATACACTTTTCCTAATAAATCCCTGTTTTAAATCCAAAATTGTACTCTTAGGTCATTTATACCTGGGTTAATATAACTAATACATACCCTAGGATGAGAAATTTACCCACGTGAGGTGAAGTGCGGATGTTAGTTGTTAAATAATCTATTTAATTTTCTAACCCTTCCATCTAGAACTATCTGACTATAAGGTTTGATGGGTGATTCGGGGCCTATTAACGTCTCATAGACTTACATCTAAGTGAAGGACTATTGATAAAAGGTTGCGCTTCGGTCCATGAAGAAGCTAGAGAATTTCCCTAGAACAAAGAGGAGTGTTGTGATTGCAGTCAGCCTACTTCCTCTAGTTTTGTTTCGTTCAAAGGTTCTACCTCTATCGGAGTCCCTAAAGTATTTTCTACTTCTTCGGGTAAGTCACAGGTGGTGTGTATTCCTTAAATGATGGTAGGGTTTGTGTGGTACTCTCAGGGCTTGTAACTCCTACCTTATTATCCATCGTACTTAGGCTATCTACATGCTCATCATAATCTAACCATGCCATGCACCTAGGTACCTGTACCCTAACCATATCATCCCCAACTATTTGAGCATTTAGATTTGCTATTGTTTCATCAGAAATAACGCTTGTTGGGTTGCTACTTTTTTATCATGTTTGGCACAATCCTCTATGGCATACCATGCTCCTATATCACTAAACTTCCTAAGATCACCTTCTGCTGTCAAATTGATGATATGCCGGGATAACGAGTCGAGATGTTAAAAAAATATTTCAATTAGGGTCCATATACTAAGGCCATGATTCGGGACTTTTCGGATTATGTCTTTGAAACGAGTCCACGAATCGTAGAGAGATTCATCTTGATGTTGTTGGAACACCAAGAGTTGATTACGGAAGAATACATCAAACCTACCTACGCTAGAATAACCATACCTATTCATTATAATTTACAAATTTACAAATGTTACGAATAAAGGGCACAAAGAAAAAGATAGACTACAAGAAAGCTAATATGCGGAAATTAAATTCTTACTTGAAAGGATTCAAGCAAGTAGAACTAAGCTAAACTATGATAAAAACCTAACTATTCCCCAGGCGGCAGTGCTAAAAACTTGAGGCGGTCGTCGTTAGACTTCAACAAGAAGTTTTACAACTCCCTAGGTAGAGCACCTAATCATTGTTATAGTTAAATAGGGCAATCCTTGGGGGTTTGTTATCGTTCACTCGATGAATAGTTTGGGAAGGCTTGATCACGTCTCCCACTAATTCTAAGGGTTGAAGAAGAATATATTTTTTATTTTTTTTTTGTATTTTTTTGAAAAAAAATTTAATGGAAAGCGAGTAAATCATTAATATAGAGAGAGGATTGGTTTAGCTATTTTTACTAAATAATAAATCTAAACAATTTGGTGATTAAAAATAAGATAAAGACTGTGTTATTTAATTATGTAATTACTGCCTAGATTGCTTCTCTAAGTGAGTTGTTATGCCTTGTCACTTGTGATGAGCGTGTAACTATTCCTAAGTCATGACCGAAATTACCAAACCCTCCGTCAACTTATCTACTGCTAGAGCAACGCACGCCCCCGTAAAAAGGTAGTAATGAAGACTATTACATGGCCCTAGGAGTACACAAAGTGCAGTGAAATATATTGAAAAGTGCTCAAACCATATTAAGGGGGCAAGTAGTATGAAAGAGTGTTACCCGATGGTAATCCTTTCTACCCAATCACATTTCCCTTGACATGATCAACAGCGATACATGACTAAACTGGTATTCTAAGACCAAGCGTGCACGTCCCATGCACAAGAAGCAAACAACTAAGATCTACATTCTAGGTTTCATACAATCATAAATAAACACAATAGGAGTTTAAGCCAAGTCATGTCTTAAAGGTAAAGTAAGAGCAAGATAGATCATACAACACGATAGACAATATTGAATGATTAAGTATACCAGTACTTGATTAAGAACATGAGTTAGAGGAAGTCAATAGGGTTTTTTAGGCCCATAAAATCATCCCTAACGCGCTGCTAACGAACTAGGGTTCGTACCCTCTTTTTATTCTAAAGTTACACACTCAAAACCCTAAATTCGGGTTTGTATATATAGGAAAAACGCTATGACGGCGTCGCGTTTGTATCTGTGACGCCGTCTTGATCTTCGTGGTAACGGCGTCGCGATTCTAGATAATGGGTTGGGTCGTATGCTCTGACGCCGTCGTAGAATCTTGTGACGTCGTCTTGATCTTCGTGGTGACGGCGTCACGTTGTATCTGTGACGCCGTCTCCAGCCACTGTTGAGAAATTCTTGATCAATGTTGGTGTAGGTCCGTAGTCTTGTCCGTTTCTTCTTTAAATGAGCCCAAGTCACGTGTAATTCTTCCAAATGCCCTCCAAATGAGAAATACCTGAAAAAGAATGATTAAGTACCTATTTTGGGCATAAATGCACGATTTAGGAGGTTAAACGACCCCGAAAAAGTGTATAAAATGACACCTCATTAAATACCCCTACATTTGGGATTTGCTTGTCCTCAAGCAAATGGGCTTTTTGTTGATCCCTTAGATTAGCTTGTTAAAGCTTTAGTTGTCTTAGATAGATCTAAAACAACTATGATAGAAACCTTATAGAATATATAAAGATTATATGGAATCTAATCTTTATATACTAGAAGAACAATAAAACAGTGTAACACAAGAACTTTCTCTCAACTCACAATATATTGAATGATTTACAAAAAAACTATATGTTTTGCCTAATAGCTATGACTTTTCTATGTTTTCTTCGTATCTCTAACTATGTTGTAGGGTTCCTTTTATACACCAAGGAAAACCCTAATAGGCTTACAAACAGGGTTAAGTGATCATGCATATCTATTCCTAATATATCTCATGCATATCACATAAGTAGTACTAACTTCTTATACTAACAGTACTAATAAACTAACTAGCAGTACTAATGATCTATCATTTTGTACTAGCAGTACTAACTATAACTAACAGTACTAACTATTACAACTAGAAGTACTAACGACTTAATTTATATTCTTCAATCTTCAGTAGCAGCACAAATCTTCAAATAGCAGTACTAAGTCCATCAGCAGTATAACCTTGTAGAAGCTCTTAATTCCCAACAATCCCCCTCTAAACTTGTGATTTATCTCCAAATAATCAAGTTTCTTGAATTATAGCTTTTTGGCTCTGAGAGGATTCTTTCAAACACTTCAGCTTCTTGGCTTGTTGGCTTCTATGAAGATCTTCATAACTAGGTCTCTTGCCATCTCACTATCTTCTTCTACTTGCAGCCTTCTGCTTAGCATCAAACCCATAACTGTAGTAGACAATGGATAATCCTTTTCTGTTAACATATAGATGTCATGTCCTTTTGTTGAAGATACATGATGTACTCTACATGTATCATACAGTCTCCATGTCAAAGGATCATGTATATATTTTTGTAGTTTCCATAGCACATCATCTTTATCTGGTTCAAACAGTCTTTTCAGTTCAACCTATAAAGCTCTTTCCAT